>JADBJO010008324.1:37500-50379 GCA_016801955.1 Conus betulinus | reverse complement strand
CAAGTTCACACGCACTGAGGTTTACACTTACGTACGCACGCCGAGATGTGTGTGTGTGTGTGTGTGTGTGTGTGTGTGTGTGGGGGGGGGGGTTATATGCGTGTGTCTATGTGTCTGATATACACATTATATCATACGCACACTTAAGCACATACACACACACACACACACACATACACAAGCACTTGTACACCCAAACGCAAACACACACACACACACACACACACACACACACACACACACACAGACCGACAGAGAGAGAGAGAGAGAGAGAGAGAGAGAGAGAGAGAGAGAGAGAGAGAGAGAGAGAGAGAGAGTTACCCCCCCCCCATATACACACACAAAACAAACTCTCTCTCTCTCTCTTTCTTCACTCTCACACACACACACACACACACACACACACACACACACACACACACACACACACACACGCACACAGACTCACACACGCACACACACACACACACACACACACACACACACACACACACACACACACACACACACACGCACACACACATACACACACACACACACACACACACACACACACACACACACACACACACACACACACACACACACACGGTCACACATACGTTGGTTGGAAGAGGGAGAGAATAGGGAGAGAGCAACTTAACTGAGATTGACCAGTGCATGTACTGGAACATATGAACAAGTACATGAACCAAATGCAGACAGTCGCTCCATTACACACACACACACACACACACACACACACACACACACACACACACACACACACACACACACACACACACACACACACAGTTTTTGCAGTTCTACCATCACCATGACAAGACTAACAAGATCCCGAAGTCTAGGAGGTCGTACAACAACCGCGGCAAATCAGGACGTTCCGGGACTACAAGAAAAATTAGAAAAAGGAGCGTGTCTTCGAAAACAGGTTTTAAATCGAGAACATCAACAAAACCGTCGGAAACAAGAAGCTGCTCAATCAAACGGGAAATCTGAAGACAGCAAACCCGAAAAGAAAATCCTAAAGACTCTGTGAGTATCATCCTTCATCTCCAATCAGTTATCGAAACTCTTTGTGAACGAGTCTCATGTCTGGAAATCCGTGTGCAAAAATCAAAATGAATTGATTGCTGACATGAAATTAGCACTGAAAGACGTGGTTGCCAAGGACACCGCGACGACCAGCAACTCAACTCCGAACAATAGAGGAAAATGTTCGAACTTACGCTGAGGCAGCTAAGGCAGCTCCAAAATCTTCTGCCGCTGGTACTAAACCAGCAAAAGTAGAAAACAGGCCTAACACGGCAGGAAGAACACGGCATTTTGTCTCTGCCGATTCTGAAGAAAAGAACGCGTGCAATGTTTCTAAGAAATCTGACGTAAACACTACATCTCCTGACGTCAGTCTACAATCACGAAAAGGACCTTCGTTCCACAAAGAAGAACAAGATCTTCCGAAGGTCACAATACTGCACGACTCGGGTGTTGAACGGAGTTGATGCGGACAGACTTGGGTATTCCTATGGTTTCGAAGCTCTAGCATATAAGGCTTCCACGACTAATGACCTCCTTGTGACTCTAGACTCAACTGCTTCAGCCATTAAGAAGTCACAAGACGCTGTAGTCATTCACTGTGGGGTCAACGACATAAAAAAAAAGTCGGACCCCAAAGTCAGCAGTAAAATCTTTGCTGATTCTGTCAGAGATCTAGCAGCTAGACATCCCAAACAAAAATCGTCATAAGCAAGATCGCACCACTCAGAGATTCTGGCATGGACACTAAACGGGACTTATTTAATGCCTTGGTATCCACAGAACTGTATGGTGTGGAAAATGTCTCCTTCGTCCACCATGGCAACCTACATACCAGACTACTGAAGAAGGACGGCTTTCACCCAACTGCAAGAGGGGCCAGTGTCCTTGGGGAAACGTGGGGCGACACCTGAGACAGCTGTTCTGGGTGAAGCCAAAGAAAACATCAAGGCGCCCCCGCTTTATCAGCTGCCCAGACACGCCTACCCCCGAACAAGGTTTCCACGCTTCCGCGGTGAAAGGGACCCATGGCAGAACACGTTCGAAGTATTAAGAGACTGGTATTGAAACACTGTGTGTGATACTGCTTGACTGCGGACAACAAATCAACGTTTCATTGACTACATCACTTAGTAACTTCTGTTATCCGCCAGGTTTAATTCTTTGTATCTTAGAACTATATTATTACCCCCACCCCCCCACCTTCTCTCTCTCTCCCTCCCTCCCTCTCTCTCTCTCTCTCTCTCTCTCTCTCTCTCTCTCTCTCTCTCTCTCTCTCTCTGTCTCTACCTGTATTTTGTGATAGTTTGATAGTTTGCCCACCATCCAAATATCAAAACATTTTTGTACTGTAATTAAGCAGGAGTCATGGGCGAAAGTAAGGCTGTCAGTTTATGCAATGGAACTGCAGATCCATACATACAAACCTGCCTTACCTTATCCAACACCTGCTTCCTCCAGCTATCAGATTCTCATTTTGCAGTCGTTAAATGTGACTCGTAATAATCTACCCAAACTGTCAAACTATTTTTTCCCTCCAGTCTGTGAAAAGACTGAGCAAGGAGAGAAAGTCAAAACAGCTATTTATATTAATGATAAAATGGATTACTCCGTGTGTTCGTCACCGGCACCAACGAACATATCACAACTGCATTCCTGTGCAGCAAGGGTTAGAATCAGTCAGACGTTAATTGTTAATGTCGTCAGTGTGTACTTACCTAAAGGGCCAAATGAAGAAAATACTGAATGGTTACGGCAATTGCATGATTCGAATGAGAAATGGCTAATCGCTGGTGACTTCAACGCTCATTCACCTTTTTGGGAAGCTGATAACGTTTCTGTGACTAGTAACAGATTTGTCGAAAATATCGTTGATGCTTCTCTCTATCTACTTAATGACGGGAGAGTCACAAGGATCCCTGATATACCCACTCAAAGAGCTTCTGCCATTGACCTGTCTCTTATTTCTCCCATCCTTGTACCAAATAGTGACTGGAACACACACACTGATAGCTTAGGAAGTGACCACTTACCCGTTATTATTACTCTTAATGATAACTTAGTCCAGACTACGACAGACAAAGACATTATAGCCAAATATAATTATAAGTGTGCTGACTGGAAAATGTTTTTGAGAATATTTCTAAAATCGCAAAATACTAATGACATAAGAGATGATGATATCAACAAATTTTTATTCAAAAATCACGAACACTGTGTTACAAGCAGCTGATCGTTCCATACCGAAATATTCTAATTTAAAATCTGACAAACATTCGGGAAACATCTGGTGGAACGAAGTTTGTGAGAGAGTTGTGAACGAAAAGAAACGTTTATTCAAAATATACTTACAGGATAAAAAAAAAAAGAAAATCACATCCCCATGAGGAAAGCGAATTCATTTAGTAACAAAACAATAGCGCAAGTGAAACGGCAGTATTGGGCTGCATTTTGTACAGATGAGGTGTATAGCCATAAAGATCTACAAAAGATATGGAAAAAATTCAGTAACATGAAAAATGGAGTAAATTTACCGTTGTGTCAGTCAGGATTGAAGGTAATGAATTTCCTTCTAATTTACAAAAGGCTGAGTCGTTCGTCGACATGTTTTCTGATACAATGCTTCCTAATAATCTTCCAAAAGAAAATAGAACTTTTAGGGAAAACGAGGCCCAAAAAGATATGTATAAAGATCCTGTACCAGAATGCAAATTATATCAATGCCCCAATTACTTTGAAAGAACTGAAAGACACGCTGTTTTCTTTAAGTGATAAGAAAACGTCAGTCGGAGCAGACGCAATATCTAGCATAATGTTAAAACATTGCCGGAAAACTGGATTATATTACTACATGAATTGTTTCAAAAATGCTGGGATGAAGGTCATATTCCAAAGGTATGGAAACACTCAATCATAGTTCCAATACCAAAACAAGGAAAGTCAAGAAAAAGAAAAAATAATTACAGACCCATTGCTCTAACATCACACACCGGTAAGCTGCTGGAAAAGATCATTTTAAACAGGCTAATTTACCATTGTGATAAAAGAAAAGTTATCCCTGCCCTGCCAATCAAGCAGGTTTCAGGAAGAATAGAAGTACAATTGATCATTTAGTGAAACTAACAACGCAGATTAAACATCAATTTGCTCACAGAAAAAAAAAAAAATGTACTGGCCACATTCTTTGATATAAAGAAAGCCTATGACCATGTCTGGCATGGTAGATTACTGTATAAATTAAAAAATTAAATATTGGTCTATCTGGACGTATCTATGACTATGTTAAGAATTTCTTATCTGACAGAAGTATGCAAACAAAAGTAGGCAACTCCTATTCCACCTTAAGATTTCCCCAAATGGGAATCCCACAGGGATCAGTTATTGCCCCTCATTTATTCAATATTCTGCTCTATGATTTACCACAATCTGTGTCAAATAATATTGTAATCGTGCAATATGCAGATGACATATGCATGTGGATGAAAGTTACCATGAAAAGGAAAAACCTCCAAAAGACAGCTGAACTATTTTAGAAAATTGTATCAACGGGAACTTGATAACTTAAATAATTACATGATGGAGAATGGACTCTTGTTATCACCGGAAAAAAACTAATCTTGTACTTTTCAATAGTGGGCCCGATCCACCAGAGTTACCCATTTTTCGAATAGATAAAGAAATCCTAGAGTACAGACCGATGGTAAAATTTCTTGGAGTATATATTACTTCAAAGTTATCGTGGAACCATCATATTCAATATCTATTAACAAAGGCCAGAAAAAGTTTTAATTTTCTAAAAGTTATACAAAAACAAAAAAACTGGGCCAAGACGCTAATGTACTCAAACACCTGGCATTATCGCTGATACGGTCAAGACTCACTTATGGACAAGAAGTTTTCTTCAGTGCACCGGCAAGTTTGCTAAAGAAAATGCAGAGCTTGGATTGCAAAGCTTTCAAACTAGCTATAGTATACCATATCATGCATCGTCCCTAGGAACATATCGCGAAACTGGGGTATTACCATTAGATGAGTATCGACGGCTCGCTGTCGCAAAGTATGTCTTACGATCTTCAACATGTGACAGCAATGTCGAAAACGAAGTTAGTTTGAGATCTGATATTAACTTCCCTAAAAGAGCAAAATCAATCTCCTCGCTTACGACAATTGGGACTTTCACTTCACTTCCAATTTATTCGAAGAGTCAGAAATTAACCATAACGAAATAATTAAACCTCACCTTCCTTCATCTCCCAGCCCACCATGGGAACTTCAAAGAGCATCATTTGATATCAACCATTCGTCTTTGAAAAAAGGTGACAATGAAAACTTGATTGGCATAACAGTAAAAGAGTATATAGAAAAAAACGTACCCGCTTCATCTCAAGATATATACAGACGGGTCTCTCTTAGATACCAAAGAAGTAGGTGCAGCATTTGCTATTCCTTCTATAAAGGTGGAAAAATCTTACTACCTTGGAAAAAACAGATCCATTTTTACAGCCGAGCTAACTGCCATTTTAATGGCCCTGTATTATCTTCTTGATCTTTCTTACCCAACACTTCAGGCCCTCCTTTGTGTCGATTCAAAATCGGTTTTATTTGCCCTCAGCAAATCAACAACCGTAAGAAAAGATTTAATTACAGACATTCATCAAATAATACATCTTTTTGGTTTAGGGGTACGAGTAGAGTTCTCTTTCTGTTGGGTTCCTTCACACTGTGGTATTCAGTTTAATGAGAGGGTCGACAGAGCAGCAAAGCGGGGAGCAAGAAATACAAGCGGGTCAGAATGTATCAGTATTCCATTGTCTGTCCATGAGGGATACAGTCTATTAGAAAATGCGTGCTGGAAACATTTTAGAAAAAAACTAAAAAATTCTGGATGTTTTCTTGATACTCACTCACGCCAGCTAATAAACATTGACACACTTAATTCATTTCATCAATGTAGCATACCTTATTCACGGATTATAATTTCTTTGATTTATAAGATCAAATGAATGCTTTAAGACAAAGTTTTGTAAGAACATAACATGCCTTTGTGGCGGAAAAATTACAAATAATCACATCCTTTTTCAATGTGAGCACTTAAAACCTTACCTGCCATCCCTACCTAAATGTTCTCTGGATCAAGTTGTATCAGATTTATCACTGATGTGTAAAATTGCAGTTTCATTACCAAAGTCCTATTTTTTCTGTTCTGTAAATTGGAACCGATTTTGGTACACGTGCACGCACAAGCTTACACACATACTCTCTCTCTATTTCTTTAACTCTGTCTTTAACATACACACATACATACGTGCATACATACATGCATACATACATACATATATACGCCACATACATATATACATATGTGTGTACGTACATACATACCTATATACACACAAGTCAATTTTTAATTAAGGTCCCTTGAAGAATCAGGATGTGGATTTTCATCGAATTCAAATAAACAGATAGAAAAACAAGTATTACACAAATACATAACTACGAACGTAAACAACCAAGGCAAAAATGGAAAAAGAGAAAACCAAAATATTCTCTCTCTCTCTCTCTCTCTCTCTCTCTCTCTCTCTCTCTCACTCTCTCTCTCTCTCTCACACACACACACACACACACACACACACACACACACACACACACGCACACACACACACACACACACACAACACACACACACACACATACAGATAGACGTAGGCAGACACACAGATAGACAGACAGACAGAAAGATTGGCAGACAGACAGACAGATGGACAGAAAGATGAAGAGATGAGAATTATAAATGGAATTATAAAGAGAGACAGAGGAAGAGAGACAGACAAGGAAAAGCGAGCAAGTAAGACTTGCAGTCATAAGTATGGAGAGCAAAAAGACATTTGTACATTGGTCATATATGAGAGTTGGTGTCCCTGTTCAGGAAACAATCGATGTCGTATCTCACTCACGAGTTGTGGCGTAGATATTTTCAACTAACCAACAAACATTCTGTTGCTCCATATAAACAAGCCAGGATCTCTGCTCTCACAGTTACCAAAACGAAATGCATTGAAACAGCTACAGGACAGTCTAATGACAATGTGACCCTTTCACCTGTGAAATTTCTTCCTAAATAAAACACTACTTGTATTCTCTGGTCTCCTGAGTCATTAATTTGTGTTGATTGTGGTCACAAGTTGGTATCCGCTTGATGCACATTTGGCGCTTAAAATAGATAATGTACATAGCTTAAATGCTAAATGATTCACTTTGTTAACATACATTTTACCTGTAATTATTTCACCTTTATCTCCTCTTTTTCTTCTCCTTTTCCTTCCTCTTCTTTTCATTGTCCTTCTTTCTTATATTAACGATAGTTATTTTCTTGCTTTTTTCCAGTCGTGAGCTGCTTTGCCTCATGGTTTTGTAAAAAGAATTGCTTTTTTCCCTGGCAGCAGAGCGCGTTTTTCTCCAACAAATCTGTTGTGATGATGAAGTCGTGAAATTCAATACAAGTATAAAGGGGAAACGGCACATTTAAAACACAGATTTGAAAACAATAATAATATTGCAGTGCAGAAAATCAGGAGTACATTGGTTAGTGAATATGGATAATTAAGCGAAGATTAAAATAAAAAGGTGGAAAACTTTAAATCATTATACTTAAGAAACTGATAGTGCCTGAACAAGAAACGTTGGTTTGCTCTGTATTAATTGCAGGTTGAATAACCCCAGATGATATGGTTGGAATAGTAAACAGTGTGATGCAAAAAACAAACAAACAAACAAACAAAACTTCCATATTGTCTAAAACAGCGCCATCAGTTATAATACAGGTCTATATAAGTATTCGATATCGCATATTCATGGTATATAATATATAAAATAAACAATAATGACTTTTTTGTAAAGATTTCTCTTTTGTTTTGGTTGGTTCTTTTCTTTTCTTTCTTTGCAATTTTAATTTTTCCCTGGGGGAACGCGTGGATGTTTACAACTTGTCAGTGACATAAAAACATATGTTATTTTCGTTGTCCTCAAAATGACCTAGTATATTGTACAATTTCTTAACAATTCTCGAGTGATGTTAGCGTTCACTGCTTCCCTCTGTAACCGTTCTGAAGAGTGTTTACTCATGACCACAGCTTTGTTGCTATCAGCCATTTTCTTTACAGTACTGAGAAAGCCCCCTTTGAAACCAGTTCTTGTCCTCTTTTACTTCTGTCACTTTTTTAACACTGTTTGGTGAGGTGTAAAATTAGTAGTCGACCTTGTCGTGGTACGAAATCGGTTTCTAAAATTCTTTGCATACTATCTTTTGTTTTGGCTAATTTTCAAAATGCTTGTGAAAAGTATTGTAAACATATTTGAGAAAATAATTAAGAAAAATGCAAAAAAAATCAAAGAATTCTGATGCCAGTAGTATTACAATTCCACAAATGTGGGATTGGTGCCTTGCTAAAGCTGCAGATTGTCTTAAATTTGAAAAATAGTGTCTAAAACAAAAAACAATAAATGAATAAAAAAAAGAAAGAAAGATTGAAGGAAAGAAAGAAAGAAAAAAAAAAAGAAAGAAATGCATATAAAATAGGAAATAAAAAGGTACTCCATAACTCTTATGACTTGAGTCTCCTTTTCAGACACAGAGTGCTTGCAGTGACGATCGCTTGTGAGAGTGGGACATGGTATAAAAGTCATACGGGACAGTTTCTCAGTGGTCCCCTCTTCATTTGGCTGGAAGCAGCCTGATGTCTGTGACGGGGACATCTGTCTTTCGACTGGAGGCGCTGGTGATCTTATTGTTGCTGTGATTGAAGGGAAAATGTCGCCTAGATTCAGATCGTGAAATCACCCAGGCGTGGACCTGAAGCAGTTTTCTTTGGATGTATGTCACTAAAGTCTGGACACAAGTGTTTTACTGAAAGTGTTAATACGCATCAGCCAATATGTGATAGTATCATTCTGTGAACTGTTTGTGATTCTCGCCCAAATTGTGTTGGCAACCATGCTCCACACTGTGTACCACCTGAGTCATGAGAATGTGGCTTCGTGAACTGTTTATTGTTTCCCCATTGTTGTCCTAGCCATCATGATGAAGATTGTCACTTGAGCCATCTAGCATCATGTGTTGTTTTCACCTGCGTTGTGGTGGCAACAATATACAAGACTGTTTCTGTGGCGCATCTCTATATCTCAGTGTACTTGATTAAACTTAATTGGGACAAATTGTGACTGTCTATTGTTGTTATTACCTGGGTATGTGGCAATGATATTGAAGACTCACTGAGGGGTAGACTATGTATGTATATTGTAAACTGTTGCTGACATCCCCCATGTGTGTTGGTAGTGTTGACGAATATTTATCACTAAAGGTGAGATACCTTAGTTATACACTGTTGTTGCCATTGCCCTTATGTAGTGGCCATGATATTGATGACTCTTTGTCACTCAGGATATGATGTAAACTTTTTTTCATCACCCCAAGTGTGGTAGCATTCAGAGTGCGGAAACACAAGATACGATGAAAAGTAGTGTGTCGTTTTATATGATTGTTGTCCTACGTTATACGTTTCAGCTTCATATAAGAAATTTGAAATAAAACATTCATTTTTAGGATTGTCCTTGGTATCTATAATAGGCAGTTTTTCTTTTCTTTTTAATTCGGATTTTGGAAGAATTCATGGTATTGTTAAAAATGAGAATTGATTATTTTTGGATCATCAACCATTAAGCCCTTTTATCATTGTAGGACCTTTAGAACTGATAAACTATATGCTAGCTAACACAGAAATAGTAAAACATAAAGGGTAGAATGATTGTTTGAAAGTCTCAAACAAAAGACAGGTTGATGATCAACACATCATTACTTGTACGCTTCAAACGGCTGAGTTGCACACAGTTTCTCGAGAGAAAATGTTTTTGTTGACAGCTGAATTCTGTTCTCGTCTCTCTGATCAGATAAACCTTACATATTCTCCTTTCCAGAAAACGGCACGTGAAACACGACGCTTCCAAAGCTATTTTTCCAACGTGATTCAAGATACCATCAAGGTGTAAAGAGTCTTCTGACGTAAACAAGGTGGTGCGTGCTCATGAAGTTCACAGAGATATTTTCATTCATTGGTTGAACGTGCGCAACTTCTTGAGCTTTGTATGGAGAGTACATAGTAGTAGGCCAGATCAGCAAGTAAAATGTCGATGTTATCGAAAGGAGGGAGGGTAAAGTGCAGGAGAGGGAAAGGGATGGACATTTAGGGAGGTTGGGGGAGTGGGGGGGGGGGGGGGGGGGGGGGGAAAGAAAAGGCAAAACGACAAACAAACAACAACAACAACACTTTTAAGTCTATTGTCATGCGTCTTGGCTTCCCCTTCTCCTTGTGGACGCTTTCTTTTCGCTATAAGGCTGGCCGCATCAGGGAATAGCCAGTTGGTAAGATGTAATAAAGTTTGCTTCATTTCTATGATGCAGCCTCTGTCTGTCCGTCTGTCTGTCAGTTTCTCTCTCTCTCTCTCTCTGTCTCTCTCTCTCTCTCTGTCTCTCTCTCTCTCTCTCTCTCTCTCTTTGGGAAAAAAGTGAAAGAAAAGAAAATAATTAAGTCTTTTGTTTAACTACCAGCCACCGTGGCGAAGTGGTTAGCGTCGCGGACTCTTGGCTGGGAGGTCGCGAGATCGAATCCCATCAGAGTCATGTGGGTTTTTCTGCCCTGACCAGCTCCTACCCAGAGTTGAGTTTGCTGTGGGGACTCAGTTGGGAAGACTGGGACCACACAGTCGAGTTTCATCCACTTAATGGATGCGTTTCTGAGAGTGTTGCTCAAATTTCCTGACCAACACTGCAGGTGCCTGTATCTCTTGGGCCTGGTTGACGCCGGGATAGATTATGAAAGGAAGTGTAGAGTACAGCCCTGTCATGTAGTCTCAGACAAAAATGGAAATCCGTAGCATCATCTTCATCATCCTCATTCTAATCGATCAGCATTAACAAAAGTCTCAAATTCTGTGGCCCTTTATGCCCTGCTCTCATGGTGACCTCAATTTCGATGTCCATTCCACGTCTGTAGCCTTGGTTTGGTTCCGTCGGGGTCACCGGTGTCGGCGAGTCCATGGGGGCTGTCGTTGGACGGACGTGGTGGCGCCCTCCGGAGGGAGAGCTCACTCACGCCGGCTCTACGACTAAGCAATTATTGTCGACAGTAGGAGGCTTAGTAGGTGGTGTCCTGTGTGTGTGTTAGATCAGAACAGCACCACTGAACACCACCGAAGTGACTCGGGCAGCAGTGCAGTGTCTCTTCCAGTGGGTTGCCTCTTGACGACTTGACATTGACTACTCCCTGTGGATGGCCGGTGCTGGGGCTGCGGTGGGGCCGACCGGGCTGTGGCTGTGGACGGGGTGTCGGAATGAGCGGCGTGGGTACACTGTCTCTGAGGTGGCGCAGAGATTGGGACAGCAAAACAAAACAAACAAAAAAAAAAAAAAAAAAAAATTTTAAGTCTTTTGTTTAAATAATGTTGTTTTCTTTGCATAAGCAGCACATTGTCAAAGTGAGTACAGTACACCATACATTAGAACATAAACAAACCCAGACACTTTGTATCAGTCCAGAAAACACAAAAATCAGCAAAAATATGTCCATTGTAAAAGAATATACAGACAAAGTATGGAGTGAAAGAGACTGGTTGGAGAAAAACAGAAAAAAAGAAAGAAAAAGAAAGCTAGAAGTGGAAATTGTTTTTTTCCGCTTTTTGTTGCTTTTTTTGCCGGATGAAGAGGACAGTTTGAAGTGACATGAAATGAAGAGGTGGATTTCAGCTCTAGGGAGGAAAAAAATCACAGTCTTAGGTGCTCCAGTGATCCGATAACTGGTACCACAAAAAAGAGAGGAAAAAAAGGAGGATAAAGTGAGCAAGACTCATGCTCAGTCATGGTATCTGCATTTGGTCTAGAAAACACGGGATTTATGTCACATTGACTGAGTATCAAAAATGACAAAGGTAAATAATTCTTTCCTCCATAGTGGCGTGGACTCCCGGCTGGGAAGTTGTGGGTTCGATTACCATCAGAGTCATGTGGGATTTTTTTGCTCTGACCAGCTCCTACCCAGAGTAGAGTTTGCTGCAGGCTCAGTTGGGAAGACTTGGGCCACACAGTCGATTTTCATCCAATAAATGGATGTGTTTCTTAGAGTGTTGCTTAAATATCCTGACCAACACTGCAGGTGTCTGTACCTCTCGGGCCTAGTTGATGCTGGATATAATTATTATGAAAGTAAGCACTTATCTGGAAAATACAACGCTAAATAAAGTGGAAAAAATCAATATAAATAAGTTAAAAAATAAGCTAATATGGAATAACAGGTTAGCACAATATGAGAATCGTTTTCTCTTTTTTTCCTACTTGGAAAAATAGTGCAATAGAGAGAATCAAAGATTTAATAAACCTAAATGAATCTAGACGTCTAAACATAGAAGAGTTTCAACAAAAAAAATACCTCAAAAAATCCAGCCATTACTATGTTCGAACTAAACGCGGTAATTCACGCTCTCCCAAAGCAATGGAAAGAATGGATTAGTCAACGATACGGAACGATTAACTCGGAATACACAGAATAAGTCGAAGTATACAATTTCTACACCAAACCAAAGATTATCCTACAGTTTTTACATAATAAAATGAAAAGAACAGATGTAAAGCCTTTTTCTGTCGCTTTCTAGCAAAGAAAACTAAATCTTAAAGTCAATAAGAAAAATTGGACTTTCCCCAACGTTGTAAAACAAACGAAGTTCGATTACAGGAACTACAATGGAAAATGATACACAATATCTACCCAACAAATATACTACTACATTACTACACGCTAG
>JADBJO010008324.1:30000-32500 GCA_016801955.1 Conus betulinus | reverse complement strand
AAACAAAACAGTAAAAAAAAAAAAATGAAGATTACACCTCTGAACCTAGCCACATGGAACGTCTGCATGCTCCTTGACAGGGAAGCCTCAGATAGACCCCAGAGGCGTACAGCGCTCATTGCGAATGAATTTGCCAGACATGAAGATTGACGTCACTGCTCTAAGTGAGACAGGCTGGCTGGCTGGGGTGGGTGAACTCTGTGGACGAGGCGCAGGCTATATACCTTCTTTTGGAGTGGGCGTGGACCTGAGAAGAGACGTGAGGTTGGGGTTGGCTTTGCGGTGAAGTCAACACCTATCAGCAAGCTAGCTGGCCTGTCTAAATGAGGGAACGATCGTTTGATGACGCTGAGGCTCCCCCTCTCACGAGGACAAAAGTTTGCCACCATTGTCAGCACGTATGCACCCACCATGACCAATTGGCCAACCCAAGGCGTAATTAGAAAGCATGGGGTTGCAACTGCAATAGCAACGGTCTGCTTCTCCTTCAGACATGTGTCGAGCATGACCTCCTGATCACAAACACCGTCTTCTGCCTCCCTACCCGCAAACAGGACATCATGGATGCACCCGTGATCCAAACATTGGCATCTTATTGACTATGTCATCGTGAGGAAGAGGGACAGGCGGGACGTGAGGGTCACGAAGGCCATGTGCGGCGCAGAGTGCTGGACAGATCACCGCCTCATCGTCTCCAAGCTCAAGCTTCATGTCCAGCCCAAGAAAAGTCCTCAAGGCCTAAAACCACCAAAACGTGTGGATGTCAGCAAGCTCAAGGTCGTCGATACTAAACAGTCCTTTGTTGACACCTTGGAAACCTGCTTGGAGTCAACCATACTGAATGACCTCGATGTGGAAGCAGCGTGGGGCGCACTTCGTGAGACGGTGTACAGGACAGCTATGGGTGTGTCTGGGACCCACAATCAGGTTGCACAAGAACTGGTTCGATGAGAACAGCACTGAAATCAAGCAGCTTCTAGAGGAAAAACATCGTGCTTTCAGAGCGCACATCGAAGACCCACAGTCAACAGCAAAGAACGACGTGCTGAGAAACACCCGCAGAAACATCCAGTAAAAGCTGCGCCAGATGCAAGACTCCTGGCTGAGCAACAAAGCTGATGAGATTCAGGGCTTTGCAGACAGGAATGACACGAAAAACTTCTACAATGGTTTGAGAGAAGTCTACGGCCCCACCACCTCGGGCTCATCTCCACTTCTGAGTGCAGATGATCAAAGCTGATCAAAGATAAAGAGCATATACTAGAAAGATGGGCTGAACACTTTAACAGCGTACTGAACCTCCCATCCACCATCAACGATGAAGCTATCAATCGACTACCCCAAATTCCGATCGATGAGAGACGCTGGACGCCGTACCAACTTTGAAGGAGACCCAGAAAACAATTCGTCTGTTATCCAGTGGCAAAGCGCCTGGCTCAGACGCAATCCCAGTGAGGTCTACAAAGAGGGTGATGTGGCTCTGGTGAAGAAAACTTTCATCAACTCCTTCAGATCATATGGCAGCGCGAGAGACAGTTCCTCAAGATCTTAAAGATGCCTCCATCGTTCATCTCTACAAACGCAAAGGAAACCGTCAGGTCTGTGATAACTATCGTGGAATCTCACTGCTATCCATCGCAGGCAAAATCCTGGCTAGAGTTCTACTAAACCAGCTCAACACACATCTTGAGCAAGGTCTCCTACCTGAAATTCAGTGTGGCTTCCGGAAAGAACGTGGTACCATCGACATGATGTTTGCTGCCAGACAGCTTCAAGAAAAGTGTCAGGAACAGAATGTCGACCTGTACTCCACCTGTGTTGGTCCGACCAAAGCCTTTGACACTGTCAGTAGGGACGAGCTTTGTAGAATTATGGCAAAGTACGGATGCCCCAGAAAGTACATTGCCATCGTACGCCAACTTCACGACGGCATCCTGGCCAGAGTTCAAGACAATGGCGACGACATCTAAACCGTTCCCAATCTCAAACGGAGTGAAGCAGGATTGTATTCTTGCTCCCAATCTGTTCAGCCTCATGTTCTTGGCTATGTTGACTGACGCATTCAGTGACGCGGAGATAGGCATCGTCATCAAGTACCGCGCACAGATGGACCAGTCTTCAATGACAGGAGACTTCAAGCGAAAACCAAGGTCTCGAAAGACACTGTCAATGACTTCCTCTTCGCGGACGACTGTGTACTCAACGCTGTCTCAGAAGCCACAATGCAAAACAGTGTTGACAAGTTCTCTGCTGCTTGCAACAACTTTGGCTTGACAATCAATACGAAAAAGACTGAAGTGATGCACCAGCCAGCCCTGGGAAAGCCATACGTTAAGCCAGTCATCCCCATCACTGGACAGCAACTGAACGCGGTGGATAAGTTCACCTACCTAAGCAGCACTCTGTCCAGAAATGTTGTCATCGATGATGATGAAGTGAATGCCTGGCTCGCCAAAGCTAGAGCCGCTTTAGGCAGACTGCACAAGAACTTATGGAACAG
>JADBJO010008324.1:17500-25000 GCA_016801955.1 Conus betulinus | reverse complement strand
TATGGTTAGAATAGTAGAGAGTTTGATGTGGAAAAACTTCCATGTTGTTTGAAACTGCGCCATCAGCTATTATACAGATCTACATACATATTTAGATCCCACATTTACAGTGAATGACATGTAAAGAAACAATCATGGCTTTTAAAAACTTTTTTTCTTGAGTGGTTCTTTTCTTTTCTCCTTTGCAATTTTTTTTCCTCGGAGAAACTCATTGATTTTACAACTTGTCAGTGACAGGAAAACATTATTTTGTTCCCTTTGCTTCAAAGGCACCTAGTATACTTCTCAATTTGTCAACAATCTTAGGCGATGTAGTAGTTCACTGCTTCCTCTGCAACCGTCATGAAGAGTCTTCTCTCACAATCACAGCTTTGTTGCTATCAGTCATTTTCTATAACATTATCGAGAAAGCCACGGTTGAAACCAGTTCTTGTCCTCCGTTACGTCTGTCACTGTTGCTGAACACTGCTGGGTGAGGTGTGAAGCTGTAAGTCGACCTTGTGATAAGAAATCGGTTTCTAAAATTCTTTGTGCACTATCTGTTGTGTTGGTTAATTTTAAAAATGCGTTTGAAAATTATTGTAAACAAACTTTAGAAAATAATTCCTAAAAATATAAACTAAGAATTTTTGTATCAGTAGTACTACAATTCACAAACTTTATTGCGGGACTCCTGAAAAACGATTCCTTGCTTAAGCTGCAAGATTGTCTTAAACTTGAAAAGTAGTGGGTAAACACCAAACAATAAATGAAGAAAAAAAAGTTATGTAAATAAAAATAGGAAATGAAAAATGGTACTTCGTAACTCTTATGAAAAGGCGAGTGTCCTTTTTAGATACAGACGGTGCCTTGCAGTGGCGATCGCTGGACAGAGTGGGGCATGGTATAAAGTCATATGGACAGTTGCTTACAATCTCCTCTTCATTTGTTGGGAAGCAGCTCGTTGTCTGTTACGAGGACATCTCCCCTTCGACTAGGAGGCGCTGGTGATGATATTGTTGCAGTGATTGAAGGGAAAATAACACTTAGATTCAGATCGTGAAATTATCCAGAGGAAGACTTGAAGCATTTTTCTTTGATTGTATATCACTAAAATTTGGACACATGTGTTATCCTGAAAGTGTTATTCTGTATCAGCCAAGATGTGGTAGTATCATTTTGTGAACCGTGTGTAATTTTCGCCCAGATTGTGTCGACAGCCACGTTTCACACTGTGTACCATCTGAGTCATGAGAATGTGACTTTGTGAACTGTTTATTGTTTTCCCATTGTGGTCCTAGGAGTCATGTTGAAGACAGTCACCTGAATAATCTGGTATCATTCATTGTTTTCACCTGCGTTGTAGTGGCAACAATATGTACGACTGTTTCGCTTAGTGCATCTGTAATTTCTAAACTTATCTGATTAAAATGTGATCAAACATATGCCGGACTGTCTATGTTGGCAGTCATATTGAAGACTACAAGTGAGGTAGGCTGTCTATGATGTAAACTGTGGTTGATACCCCTCATATGTGTTGGTAGTGATACTGATGACTGTTTCTCACCCATGGTGAGGTACCTAAGTTGTACACTGCTGTTGCCATCACCCGAAATTGGTGGCAATAATATTGATGACTGTTTATCACTCAAGATAACGTACCTATGATGTCAACTGTTTTTGGCAACATCTGAGTGTGGTAGCAACCATTGTGGACTCCTATGTTTGGAGATTTTCATTTTATTTTAATCAGTTGGGGAGAGGGACTAAGGGGGGGGGGGGGGGGGGGGGGGGGGGGGGGCACGATGTGTTGAAGTTCACACTGAGTATTGTATATGGCATACATCACAATCACATGTTATATGTGATTGTCGTCCTAAGTGGTACGCTATTCCTACGTAGTACGCTTCAGTTTGGTATAAGAAATTTGAAATAAAAGATTCATTTATAATGTTGTCCTCGATACTGTTTTTAAATGTGGAGTTTGAAAGAATTTATAAAAATGTTCCAACAATGACAATTGATCCTTTTTGGATCATTAACTATATTAAGCCCTCTTGTCATTTTTGGATCTTTAGAATTACTAAAGTGTGCTAGTTAGCACAGAGTTTGTGACACATAAAGAGTAGAGTGATTGTTTGAAAAGACAGGTTGGTGATCAGCATGCCATTTACTTGTACGCTTCAAACGGCTAAACTGCACGGTTGTTTTTAGAGAAAGTGTTTTTGTTGAAAGCTGCATTCTGTTCTCGTCTTTCTGATCAGATAAACCTTACACATACTTCTTCCAAGCAAACGGCACGCGATATACGACGTTTCGAAACCTATAGTTCCAACGTGATCCAAGGTTCCGTCGAGGTTTAAAGCGTCTTCTGACGTAAACAACGTGGTGCATGCTGGATAGAATCATGAAGTTCAAAGAATTTTTTTTTCACTTTTATTATGGAGATGGTTGAAAGTCCACAGCTTTTTGAGCTTTGTAAGGAGAATACAAAAGTAGTAGGGGAGATCTACGGGTAAAATGTCGACGTTAGTGAAAGAAAAGAGAATAAAAGTGAGCAAGACTCATGCTCAGTCCTGGTATCTGCATTTGGTCTAGAAAATACAGGAATCACTGTCATGATGACGAGTATAAAAATATTGACAATGGTAACTATTTCTCCCCTTTACACTCCACAGGAAAATATTTTCAAAAACATAAAATGCCAGCTGAAGAAAGCATGTTACTTTTGAGATTCTAATGCCAAGGTAGAAGTTAGGTCTGCTGTCTTTTCTTTGAGATGCCTTAGATCTAGTCTTGGTCAATCTCAGAGACAGGACCTAACACCGTACTCGCTTAGTGTAGATTACTGTAGTCAGATGCTTTTATTCATTCATGCCTGTAAAACTTTACCAGAACTCAGACAATTGAGACTGGAACTTTTCTTCCAACAAAGCCTTAGTAGAATCACCAACAGATTATTAATGTTAGTAAGCTCAAGCAATACATACATATTTCTGCCTTGGTCCATAAGTTATTCATTTTCCCGTTTAGACCTATTACTCTTAGAAAAAGGTCAACTGTAAAAAGACTACTCTGATTAAAACCATGACTGCATAGAATAAGACTATTTTATTACTGATGTGCTGAGGAGACACTCAGATAAAATCAAAGGGACGGAAGAAGTCTTAAGTCTTGCAAAGCAACAGGGAGATAACGCCTATTCAGTATATGTACTAATAAATAACGAGTTAAATAAGCATGAGATGCTATGTACCATGACCGTTTATTTTGCATACCTTCTTTTCTGTCAAATATTAAATAAAAGGCCATCAAATAGCTTCAAAACAATGGTAATATTTGACCAAAAAATCAATATTGTCATTTACTTGAGGTCTAGGATGCAAAACCAAATAAAATCTGTTTTGATGATCAGTCACTTCAATGAAAATCAAATGTCACGTGACAGGTCAGGTGCGAGACTAGCAGGGACGTAAGCAGAATGACACGTTTTGAAGCAAACCTTCCAGGAGAGCTGAAATGAATGGCACATGTCACAGGCTCCTGGGCCATACACTTCACTCAACTGGTGATGCTGACCTCTGTGTTCTTCTTTCACTTGTTTTTACTTTCTGAACTTTGTTCTTTTTTTTTTTCGTTCCTGCCTCCTTCTCTCTGTTATTATGGACATTAATTCTGCTCTTTAGAACACTTCACTTGTCAAATGATGCTTACTGAACTGACAAGAATTGGTTTCAATCTCTCTGGGAATTAAAATAAGACAGAGAACACCTTGATTTTGGTAGCCAGTTTCAAGCCTTAAGTCCCAGTTAAAAACGCATAGTTTCTTCATCCAACGACTGTTCAAAACGGTCATCAAACAAATATATGACTTTTAACCCCCAAATAAGTTTATAGAGTGCTTGTTTTAGAACCAGCAAAGCCTGGCTTAGTCATAGATTTTCAAAACAAGCGTTCGAAAATAGTGACACCGATTTTCCACTCAAAATGTATAGAATGATCCAGGAATAATCACTGAGAGTGTTTAGGAACTTTCGGTATTGGTATCGTGGTTATTTGTATATACTTTATCAAATAAAAAACATTATCTGCAACAATTCCATAAACTTTTGAGGCAAAATGAAAACTTCTCGACTGAACCAAAAGAAAAAAACAAATATTTTATTAAACAACCTCATCATTTTGTTGCATTTCTTCTTTCTTTCGCTTCCTTCAGCTTATGTACATGTCTTTAAGAAATGATGGGAATGATCTGTCAAAATGATGGTAAGGCTGAGAGACAATTTGTTGATCACACTATTTTTCTTTCTTTCTTTCTCACTTTCTTTCTTTTCTTTTCTTTTTTTCATCCTTCATTCATTTGTCTTTTTTCTTTTTCCTTTTGTTCTTAGTTTCTCTCTTCCTTCCTTCCTTCTCTCCTTTTCTCGTTTTTTTTTTTTTTCCTTTCTTTCTAATTGCTGTCTCATCTTCCATGCCCCTCCGTACCTCACCATCTTCCCTTCCCCTGCATTCCATCCAGTGGCATTGTCTCCATGCGACTCTTCCCAGGTGTACACAGTAACAACTTCTATGGCCCTGTCACAGTCTCAGCTGCCCAGCGCTCAACAGGGAGCAGTCAGTGTCAAGTCATCATCTGACAGCCCGCCTAAAGAGACGCTGCACTGCTGTGAAGTTACTTTGATTGGTCTCAGTGGTGCTTAGTCTGATCCCACATAGGATCGGGCCACTTAATTCCCAATAGACGACAACCATTGCTTAGTAGCAGAACCAGCGTGCGTGATAATCGCGCTCTAGAGGGCACCTCCATATCCAGCGACATTTCCCATGATCTTGACAGTAACGACGAATTTGACACAAACTCGGTACAGACACGGACGTGGAAAAGAAATCGATTCTTAGGATACCATAGAGCAGGACAGGAAGGGCCGACGGAATTCAGGATTTTTTTTTAATGGTGATCAATGATGATGAAGCTGAAGCTGATGAAGATGATGTTATGGAGTTCCGTTTGGTCAGAGACCACATGACAGGGCTGTGCTCTATGCTCCCTTTCATGTTATATCTTAGAGGACCACAGCATTTCGAAATGATGGTATCATAAGATATACGTCCATTTTAGTTAGCCTGAGAAAGGTTGCAGCGTTTTCTGCCCTCTGCATCTTGGCCGGCAATTAGTTTCAGCAACTAGACAGAACTACAACATGTAGCAGACCATTCTTAAGAATCAGAGAGAGAGAGAGAGAGAGAGAGAGAGAGAGAGAGAGAGAGAGAGAGAGAGAGAGAGAGAGAGAGAGAGAGAAGAAAGGAATAAGAATGTAAATAGCGAAAATTGATCATTCTCAATCATCTCCCCTTTCCCACCATCAGAAATTATTACAGCATCATAAACCCTGTGCTCTTACCTAGTTCATTTGTCTCGTTAGAAACAGGTCCAGCGTGACAGACAGCGACATCCCCTTCTCACCCCAGTCAATCTCCTCCTCATCCTCTTTACCACCATCACACCACACCCACCACCATCCCAACGCTATTTCCTTCTTCCTCAAATTCTTCTATTCTGTTCCTTCAAGTTGTGACAGACAAAAATCCCTCCCTTGTGTTATCCTAGGATGTAGAATACCGTGAGAAGGCGGCGCGAACATGTGATTCCAAGAAGCTTTTCACGCTGGGGTATAGTAAAGACAGGCAAATACCCGGAACATTGCATTGCGACACTGGGAAATATAATAGATCTACAACAATTTAGCCCGGCCAGTTGGCTTGCATGGGTGGAAGGGAGGGGTGGAGAATAGACAACAGGAGAAAAGCATGATTCCATGAGTCTTTTGTGAACTTGTCTCCAGAGCCATTTCAACGGACGTAAGGAAAATAATTATGCTTCAATTGATGAAGTTCGCTGTTTGGGGATAGTTGTTAACCCCGTTGAGGCGAGTGGAATATTTGTATATTGAAAGAGATAAAAATTTTGTTTACAAAACAGGCGTATTATTGAAACGATTTGGTGTCCTTCCTAGTGGGTCATTGTTTATACGTTTGATCTCAATGGTAAGCAAAATCATGACAAAAGGACTTAAACAGACTGTTGCGTTGATGAAAACGATTCAAAATGCAAACACACACACAAAACACATTGTTTCAAACAGTATTTGAAACATGAATATGTACAATGATGTTTGCAGATCGTTGTCTTTCTGGACTGAACAGGTCATCTATGTGTTTGATCGTAAGATTGACAGCAGGTAATTTCGCTGAATGTACATTGAAAATATTATGATTGTGGGGAGCAGAAGTTAAAGCGCATTCCCATATCCATTAGAAACCTGTCTTACATTTGAGAGGGATTACGATAGTTTCCTCATGCAGCCATTGAAGGGTTTTCATATTATGATATACATTTTCCCATTTACTTCATTTTCAAATTTTTTTTTCTCTCAATTTCAAATCTTTGCCAAGTCATTACTATAATGATGAAAGAATTGTTAACCTGCACTTGTTTTTCCCCACTACTTAATTGTCCAGCATTATATTGTTTGGTCAGTCAGTGGGTGATTGCATCTCTTACGAGATCCAAGGATTCTTAGCCGCTGACAATGCTTGGGTTATTGAACAGCAGAGCTGACCACTCAGACTGTTCCATATCTTTTGATCTCCCTTGCATCCTTAAATGGATCCTCAAGCATAGGCTCAAAGATTGTCCCTTACATTTTATACTGTTTGCGTAATATTTTAGTTTTCAACAACTTTTTTCCTCTCCACACTTTCGTTTGTTTAATTCTACTACCTTTCTAACCTTTCGCTGGCTGCTTAGGGGTGCTGCTGTTGGATTCTTTTTCAAACCCTTGGCTGTCGGAACACCACAGAATTATGGACTGTGGTGTGTCCCTATCTGACGCCAAAAGCACAGACACAATCAGCCGTGTCTCCCTGATGAGTCTGATCCAGCGGACGAAAGGCCTGGGAGCAGGCGATGCATATAGATCTGTCTTCGAGAGGGATTGCGATAATTTTCTCATGCAGCTAGTGAAAGGTTTTCATATTTATGATATACATTTTCCCATTTACTTCATCTTCAATTTTTTTTTCTCTCTCAATTCCAGATCTTTGCCAAGTCATTACTATAATGATGGAAGAATTGTTAACCTGCACATGTTTTCCCCCATTACTTACTTGTTCAGCAGTATCATGCAGCTAGTGAAGGGTTTTCATATTTATGATATACATTTTCCCATTTACTTCATCTTCATTTTTTTTTTCTCTCTCAATTTCAAATCTTTGCAAGTCTTTACTATAATGATGGAAGAATTGTTAACTGCACTGCACTTGTTCCTCTCCCCCTCCCCCCCCCCCCCCCCCCCCCCCCCCCCCCCTTAATTGTTCAGCATTAATAATATATATATATATATATATATATATATATATATATATATATATATATATATATATATATATATATATATAAGACGTTTTAATTCCCGAGATCTTTCAGAGTATGTGTGTTTGTCTGATTATTTGCTTGGTTGT
>JADBJO010008324.1:0-12500 GCA_016801955.1 Conus betulinus | reverse complement strand
ATAACCTTTAACCTTCCTCGTCTTCCTGATAAATTACAAATCGATGGCAAATCGTACTCTGTGCACCCCTATATAGGCCTCCCGTCCGACAGTGCACGATATGTCAGAGACTGGACCACACCAGGAAGCAGTGCAGGGCGAAGCAGGGGAAGTGCAGCAGGTGTGGGGAGAGCTCACATTCAAGGAGAGATTGCAAGGCAGAGTGTCCACAATGCGCGAACTGCAAAGGGCAGCACTCTGCTGCTTACAGACACTGCCCAGCAAAGAGTGTGGTCAAGGCCGCAGCCACCCTCAGATCCAAACAATGCATGCCCTTTTGTGACGCCATGGCAGCAGTAAAAAAGGCGGATGCTAAGCGTGAGTCAGCAAAGAACACCAATATCACATACGAACCCTCAGTCAACTCCTCATCCTGCTCTAGCGCGAAGAATTTTGTATGCTGATGCTGTCAAGTTTGGCCGTACTCCCCCCTCATTCTCTTCTTTTCTGTCAACTGTTGTCTTCCCTGCTACTTCCGTTCTTCGACAAGAAAGACCCGTCAAATGTGTTTCAAAATTTGCTCTCAATCTACTCAACCTCTCTCCCTCATGCGTCATCTTTCCTATCCCAGCGTGAAAAGATCGGCTGCCTGAAACAGTTGGAAACATTCATGTCCTCTTTCTCTTCATCCTCAACTTCTGCTGTTCCTGAGGAGATGTCTACACCCTCTACTGCCCCTGAGAAGACGACTACACCTCCTGATACCCCTGAGGAGACAGCTACACCGCTTGCTGTTATTGAGGAGACATTTCCACCTTCAGCCAACCGTAAGGTGACGTCTCTTCCTTCTGCTGCTTCTAAGAGGACGACTCATCCTCCTGCTGGCCCGGAGGAGGCTCCTACTCCTGCTGGCTCCGAGGAGACTCTCCTCCTCCTACAGGGCCTTGGGGAGACTCTCCCTCTCCTGCTGGTGCTGATGAGTCTCTTCCATTTCCTACTGGCCCTGAGGAGACACTTCCTCCTCCTGCTGGTCCTGAGGAGACACCTCCTCCTCCTGCTGACCTTGAGGAGACTCCCCCTTCTGCTGGCCCTGAGGAAACTCTCCCTCTTCTTGCTGACCTTGAGGAGACTCCCACTTCTCCTGCTGACCCTGAGGAAACTCTCCCTCGTCCTGCTGGCCATGAGGAGACCTCCCCTCTTTCTGTTGGCCCTGAGGAATCACCTCCTCCTGCTAGCCTTCAGGAGACACCTCCAGTTGGCCCGGAGGTGACGACTCCTCCTGGTGTTGGCCTTGAGGCGTCAACTTCTTCTCCTCCCGGCCCTGACGTGACGTCTCCACCTACTGCTGACCCTGCGGTGACTTCATCTCTTCATACCTGTCCTGAGGAGATGATTCCTCCTGTAAGCCCTGAGGTGACCTCTTCACATTCTGCCAACTCTGATGTGACGACTTCACTTCCGGCTAGCGCAGATTCGCAGTCTTCACATCTGGCTAGCCTTACTACGTCAGCATCACACAGATAACAATCCTGTTATCATTTATCATACTAATGTCCTTTTTTCTTCAGTAAATGTAGATAATTTTGATGGAAGAGCTTTCAAATATTGACATCTTCCAATGGAACTGTCGTTCCATTATCAGAAATATTGATGAACTGATACAACATTTGTCATCAAATCAGTTTAAAGTTTTATTACTGCAATCTTTAAACGTAAGTAAAAATAAATTACCCCATATTCCGAATTTTCATTACCCACCTGTGTACAATCAAGATCAGTCTGGTAAGATCAACACAGCAATATATATTCATCGGAATATTGATTACCATCCTATGAAATCTCCAATGCCTTTGAACATCCCTCACTTAAACTCTTCCGCTGCTATGGTAAAATTCAGCAGCAACCTAGTTGTAGTTGTTAATATTGTTTCCGTCTATCTTCCAAAAGGTCCAGATAATGATAATACAGAATGGTTGCGAAACTTACCTAATAAGGAAAAATGGCTCATAGGAGGTGATTTTAATGCGCATTCAGCTCTCTGGGACGATGGATGTAAAAAAGAACCACAAACCTCCGATTTGTCGAAAATGTTGTGGATTCAATTTTATACTTACTGAACAATGGTGACATCACAAGAATATCAGATATAGAATGTCATAAACCATCAGCCATTGACATCTCCTTCATTTCCCCTGAATTAGCTCCAGACTGTACGTGGGAAACTTCTCCTGATACACTAGGTAGTGATCATTTTCCTATACATATAAGATTAAACGAAAAGTTGGATCCTGTTAATTCAATACAAGATAAAATCAGGAAATATAATTACAATCGAGCAGACTGGGATAAATTTACATCAATTTTAACATCTTTTACTGACATTCCTCAACATGAACACGTGGATCTTATGTATGATCATTTCACAAGATCTGTACTTCACGCGGCTGATTCTTCTATTCCCAGATGTTCATGTGTTACTACATCTAATATGCAGGGAACTTGTGGTGGACAGACGAGTGTGAAAGAGCAAAACAAGAAAAGATTTCTAAGTATAAAATCTATCTCTGCAGTAGATCTCCATCTAACTCAGAGATTCAAAGGTGGCTAAATCAGCATATAACAAAATATTAGCCAAAGCAAAGTGTGAATATTGGTCAAGCTTTTGTGAGGAAGAGGTAAGTTCTCCTTCAGATAGGAGTAAAATATGGAGAAAATTCGATATATGAAGCACGGGGTTTTCACTCCTAAGTGCAAAGTAACATTTGAAGATAATAAATTTCCAACAGCTTATCAAAAAGCGGAAAAGTTTGCTGATATCTTTTCAGTAAACAGCAGACTAGAAGGTCTTTCAAGAAAATGTAAGTCTTACAGACAGGACCAGGAAGCTAAACTAGAAATTAAAGATCCAGAATCTAACGATGACTTATACTTCAACTCTCCTATTACGTTTTTGGAACTAAAAGAAGGAATCTCAACACTAAGTAATAAAAGAACAGCTGTTGGCCGTGATGAAATTTCCAAATGAAATGCTGAAAACATTACCAGATAATTGGGTGCAGTATCTTCATAAAATTATGGAAACATGCTGGAGTGAAGGTAAATTACCAGCCGTGTGGAAACATTCAATTATAGTTCCCATACTTAAAAATGGCAAACCCTGTAGAGATGTCAACAGTTACAGGCCAATCTCTCTTACTTCACACACATGTAAATTAATGGAAAAGATAGTAACTGCTCGCCTAATTCACTATTGTGATAAAAACAATGTTATTCAGTCCATCAAGCTGGTTTTAGGTCGGGAAGATCTACAACGGATCACTTGGTAAAGTTTTCTACCAATATAAAACGCCAATTTGCTCGTAGGCAAAATGTGCTGGCAACATTTTTTTGACATTAAACGAGCCTACGATCAAGTGTGGCACGCTCAATTGTTATTTAAACTGAAAAGAGCAGGTATTTGTGGGAGAATGTTTTCGTTTGTAAAAGATTTTCTTTCCTGTAGAACTATTGAAACAAGAGTTGAAAATGCATATTCTTCCCAGAGAGGTTTACATATGGGAGTTCCCAAGGATCCATCATTGCTCCTTATCTTTTCAGTATTATGATATCAGATCTTTCTAAGAAGATATCAAAGAATGTTGGGATTGTTCAATATGCTGATGACATTTGTATTTGGTTGGATGCAAAATTGAAGTCTATTTCAAACAGAAAACTGAAACAAATTCAGATCTGTTATCAGTCTGAATTAGATAAGATAAGTGCTTTCTTTACAGAGAAATGGTTTATCTTTATCTGTTGAAAAAACTCACATGATGGTATTTAGTGCTGGTGACCCTCCCAGAAGATTACCTAGTTTCTTTATTGACGGAGCTGAGTTACACAATTCAAAGACATAACAAAGTTCTTAGGTGTCTATTTTACATCGAAATTATCATGGAAATTTCACATTTGAAAACAGTCTATCAAAAGCTCAAAAAAGCTTAAATTTGCTTAAAATTATAAGCAGACAAAATTGGGCTAAAGAAACAAAAAGCTTGACTCTTCTTGCAACATCTTTGGTTAGATCAAAGCTGACTTACGGCCAAGAAGTTTATTTTTCTGCTCCTAAATATCTTATGAAGAAAATACAAAGTATTGACTCTAAAGCATATAAATTAGCTTTGGGAGTTCCTGTCCACACTCCGACTATTGCTACATATGGGGAGGTTGGTGTTCTACCTTTGAACGATTATCGAGAACTGTCTTCAGCTAAGTACATTATAAGAAGCAGTGCTGTTGAAAATGTCAACGTGAATGAAAACGTACTTAGATCAGATCTTCAATTTCCAAAAAGAGCAAGGGCCATAAAATCTTTGACAACAATAGCACACTATACATCAGATATTCACAGTAGATTAGATCTGAAAACTAAAGATATAGGTAAGCGTTCGATTACGTCTCCAATTCCTCCATGGGAACTGAACAGAGCAGATTTTGACTTCTCCAATGACGATCTAAAAAAGAGTGATAACCCTCATCTACTTGCTGCTTCTTTTCGCTCTCATGTTCATTCAAATTATTCTAACCATTTGAAGGTATATACCGATGGTTCTCTTATTGACACTAATGTGGCTGGTGCTGGGTTTGTAATACCTGGTCTAAAGAAGGAAAAATCGTTCCATATTGGTGCAGGTCATTCTGTTTTCACCGCGGAACTGGTAGCCATTCTCATGGCACTGCGATACATTGTTAATCTTCCTATGGTTATATTCCAATACTTTTTTGTGTTGACTCTAAGTCTGTCTTATTCACACTGAAATCCATGAAGTCTAGAGACAGATGTGACTTAGTAATTGAAATTAATCATCTCATACATTTTCTAATTCAAAAGGGTTCCAGTGTAACATTTACTTGGGTTCCATCACATTGTGGTATTTATGGAAACGAATGGGCAGACAGAGTAGCTAGAGGAGGTGCAGGACAAAGTATTCGTTGTGAAAACGTTTATATTCCTTTGTCTGTAAAGGAATGCTATAATCTTTTAGAAAAAGACACCAAAGCTCGTGTGGGTTATAATGCAAATCGGCACACCTCTTACAGCATGTCTTTGTTGAACGTTTTTCCAAGGGAAATTTCCAGTTTGTGTTTTAGACTTAAATATAATTCATTAAAATGTAAATATGTTGATACTGCAAAATGCATATGTGGGGAAAGACTTTTGACATTTCATGTACTATTTAACTGTCCCACTATGCGGCAGTACCTACCCAATTTTCAGTTGCCAAATAATCCTACAATTGATGATTTTAAGACTCTGATTTCAAATCATTCATTTTTGGCTAATGTATCAAAATATTTTACTTCGCAGTCCTATCAGTACATTAGTATGAGATTTCAGTATTTTTTAAGCAAACATTGTTTATGCTGTTCATGTTCACTGATTTAAGCTTTATTTTCAATTATGTTTTCATTTGTATAATAATATCAATGTCATCTTGATGTATATCATTTACAAATCACAATCGTCTAAAAACACGCCATGTGAAAAGACGTTAGCACACTTTCTTACTACCACAAAGCAAACGATAATAGTTAAATACGGACTTTGTGTATGTAAATTTTCTAGGTATAAACTGATTTCTAATGTCGCTATATTTGTTACATTTCATTACAAAATGAAAATCATCACCAAGTTCATTCTGGTCGCAGTCCCGACAGAATCGCTCATCGTGAGGTATTCCAAATCGTCTGCCAATTTCTATCATGAGTTTATGATTGCCACAGTGAAACCGAATCGGTGGGTATATATAAATATCAGGTAACATTTTAATATATTTTTCACGGCGAAACTTTGTTTTAAAATTTCTGTAAAATAAACACTTATTACTAGATTCTAAAGCATCATTCCATGCACGTTTGTGTAGATGTCTTCTAATGAATTACGAACATTTCTACAGAGACTGTACACACACACACACACACACACACACACACACACACACACACACACACACACACACACACACAAACCTGCGCAAGGCTCACACATGTACGCCTACATTAGCAAACAGACATACATAGAGAGCAAGAAAGAAACACACACACACACACACACATATGCACGCACGCACGCACACGCACGCGCGCGCGCACATACACACACACACACACACACACACACACACACACACACACACACACACACACACCAAAACCCACGTGCACGCACGCACACAGACACACATAAACCTGCGCAAGGCTTACACATGCTTGCATGCATAAGTGTACAGACATACAAACAGAGTAATAGAGAAACACACACACACACACACACACACACACACGCGCGCGCGCGCGCGCGCGCGCGCGCGCGCGCGCGCGCGCATACAGATAGACACAGACAGACAGATGGACAGACAGGCGGAAAGATCGGCAGACAGAGAGACAGATGAACAGAGTAGAATTGTAAATAGAATTATAAAGAGAGACAGAGAAAGAGACAGACAAGGAAAAGCGAGCAAGTAACACTTGCAGTCATAAGTATGGAGAGCAAAAAGACATTTGTACATTGGTCAATATTGAGTTGGTGTACCTGTTTAGGAAACAATCGATGTCATATCTCACTCACGAGTTGTGGCGTAGTTATTTTCAACTACGGCGTAGATATTTTCAACTAACCGAACAAACATTCTGCTGTTCCATGTAAACAAGCCAAGATCTCTGTCCTCACAGTTACCAAACAAAATGCATTGAAACAGCTACAGGGCAGTCTAATGACAATGTGACCCTTTTACCTGTGAATTTTTTTTCCTAAATGAAACACTACTTGTACTCCCTGGTCTTCAAGTTGGTGTCTGCTTGATGCACATTTTGCGCTTTAAATAGGTCATGTAAGTAGCTTAAATGCTAAATGATTCATTTTTGTTAACATACATTTTACCTGTAATTCTTTCTCCTTTATCTCCTTTTTTTTCTTCTCCTTTTCCTTCCTCTTCTTTTCATTGTCCTTCTTTCCCATATCAACGATTGTTTCTTCTCTTGCTTTTTTTCCAGTCGTGAGCTGTCACAAAGTAGTTCATTCTGCTTTGCCGTTTGGTTTTGTAAAAGAATTGCTTCTCTTCCAGGCAGCAGAGCGCATTTTTCTCCAACAAATTTGTAGTGATGATGAAGTAGTGAAATTCAATACAAATATAGGAGGAAAGTGGCACACTTAAAAACACAGATTCGAAAACGATAATAATATTGCAGTGTAGAAAATCAGGAATACGTTGGTTTGCGAATATGAATAATCAAACCCAGATTAAAAGAGAAAAGGTGGAAAACTTTTAACCATCATACATAAGGAACTGATAGTGAATGAACCAGAAAAATTGGTTGCTCTGTATAAAATTCCAGGTTGAATAACCCCAGATGATATGGTTGGAATAGTAAATAGTTTGATGTAAAAAAAAAACACTTCCATTTTGTCTAAAACAGAACCATCAGTTACAATACAGATCTATGTAAGTATTCGTTATCGCATATCCATGGTATATAATATATAAAAGAATAATGGCTTTTTTGGTAAAGATTTGACTTTTGTTTGGTTGGTTCTTTTCTTTTCTTCATTGCAATTTAAATTTTTCCCTGGAGGAACGCATGGATTTTTACAATTTGTCAGTGACATGAAAACATGTCTTATTTTCGTTGTCTTGAAAATAATAATAATAATGATAATAATAATAATAATAATAATAATAATAATAATAAATACTTATATAGCACCTATTCTCGGCTAGAGACCAAGCTCTAAGCGCTTTACAATCCACACTCGTTAACACAACGGGCTGCTTACCTGGGTAGTGCCGACTGAAGAGCTGCCAGCTGGCGCTTCATTCAGTCGTTTCCCGTGTCATCCTGTCAATATCGTTCAATATAGTTCACTCGATTTCCTAACTTCCTTCATTCTTTCAATTTCTCACGCAGGGTGCATGCTATGTGTAACGTGTCATCCATACCAACGGCCAAACTGGCTTTCTCTAGTATATTTGTTTACAATTCTTGAGTGATGTTAGCATTCACTGCTTCCTCTGTAACCGCTCCGAAGAGCCTTTACTCACGACGACAGCTCTTTTTGCTATCAGCCATTTTCTTTACAGTGCTGAGAAAGCCACCTTTGAAACCAGTTCTTGTCCTTTTCTTACTTCTGTCACTTTTTTAACACTGCTAGATGAGGTGTAAAATTAGTAGTCGACCTTGTTGTGGTAAGGTTTCTCAAATTCTTTGCATGCTTTCTTTTGTTTTGGCTAATTTTCAAAATGCATGTAAAAAAAAAAAAAGTATTGTAGACATATTTGAGAAAAAATAATTAAGAAAAACACAAAAATCAAAGAATTCTGATACCAGTGGTATTACAATTTCACAAATGTGGGATTGTTGCCTTGCTAAAGCTGCAGATTGCCTTAAATTCGAAAAATAGGACACAAAAACAAAACAATAAATGAATAAATAAAGAAAGAAAGATTGAAGAAGGAAAGAAAGAAAGAATAAAGAAAAAAATGTACATATAAATAGGAAATAAAAAAGGTAAATCATAACTCTTATGAACTTGAGTCTTCCTTTTAGACACAGAGTGCTTGCAATGACGATCGCTTGTAAGAGTGGGACATGGTATAACGTCATACGGACAGTTGCTCAGTGTTTTCCTCTTCATTTGGTTGGAAGCAGCCCATTGTCCATGACAGGGACATCTGTCTTTCGACTGGAGGCGTTGGTGATCTTATTGTTGCTGTGATTGAAGGGAAAATGTCACCTAGATTCAGATAGTGAAATCATCCAGGTGTGGACTTGAAGCAGTTTTCTTGGTTGTGTATCACTAAAGTTTGGACACATGTGTTTTACTGAAAGTGTTATATGCATCAGCCAATATGTGATAGTATCATTCTGTGAACTGTTTGTAATTCTCGCCCAGACGGTGCTGGCAACCATGTTCCAGACTGTGTACCATCTGAGTCGTGAGAATGTGACTTCGTGAACTGTTTATTGTTTCCCAATTGTCGTCCTAGTAATCATGTTGAAGACTGTCACCTGAGTCATCTAGCACCATGCATCGATTTCACATGCACTGTAGTGGCAACAATATACAGGACTTATTTTTGAAAAATGTATAGGACTGTCTATTGTTGTTCATTACCTGGGTATGTTGGCAATAATATTGAAGATTCACTGAGAGATAGACTATGTATATTGTAAGCTGTTATCGATATCCCCAATGTGTGTTGGTAGTATTGACAACTATTTATCACTTAAGTTGAGATACCTTAGTTATACACTGTTGTTGCCATCGTCCGTATGTGGTGGCAATGATATTAATGACTGTTTATCACTCAGGATATGATGTAAGCTGTTTTTGTCATCACCCAAGTGTGCTAGCACGCAGAGTGCAGAAAAACAGAATACTATGAAAAGTAGTTGTGTGTCATTTCGTGTGATTGTTGTCCTGCGTTATACACTTCAGCTTCGTATAAGAAATTTGAAATAAAAAGTTCATTTCTAGTATTGTCCTTGGTATCTATAATAGGCAGTTTTTCTTTTTTTTTTTCTTTCTTTTTTTTTTTTTGAATTTGGAAGAATTTCTAGTATTGTTAAAAAAAATGAGAATTGATTATTTTTGGATCATCAACCATTAAGCCCTTTTATAATTGTAGGACCCTTAGAACTGATAAACTATGCTAGCTAACACAGAGTTTGTGAAACATAAGGGTAGAATGATTGTTTGAAAGTGTCAAACAAAAAGACAGGATGATCAACATGTCATATACTTGTACGCTTCAAACGGCTGAGTTGCACAGTTTTCTCGAGAGAAAATGTTTTTGTTGACAGCTGAATTCTGTTCTTGTCTCTCTGATCGGCTAAACCTTACATATCCTCCTTTCCAGCAAACGGCACGTGAAACACGACGTTTCTAAAGCTATGTTTCCAACGTGATTCAAGGTGCCATCAAGTTGTAAAAACTCTTCTGACGTAAACAAGGTGGTGAGTGCTCATGAAGTTCACAGAGATATTTCATTCATTGGTTGAAAGGACACAACTTCTTGAGCTTTGTATGGAGAGTACATAGTACCAGGCCAGATCAACAGGTAAAATATCGATGTTATCAAAAGGAAGGAGGATAAAACGTGGTGGAGAGGAAAGGGGATGGACGTTTAGAGAGGGGGGAGAGGGAAAGGGAAAGAAAAGGGAAAACGACAACAGCAACAACAACAACAACAAACAACAACAAAACTCTTAAGTCTATTGTCATGCATCTTGGCTTCCCCTTCTCCTTGTGGACCCTTTCTTTTTGCTATAAGGCTGGCCGTATCGGGGAATAGCCAACTGGTAAGACGACTTGTAACAAATTTTGCTTCATTTCTACGACGCAGTCTATGTCTGTTCGTCTGTCTGTCGGTCTCTCCTCCATCTGTCCCTCCCTCCCTCCCTCCCTCCCCGCTTCTCTCTCTCTCTCTCTCTCTCTCTCTCTCTCTCTCTCTCTCTCTCTCTCTTTTGGGAAAGTGAAAGAAAAGAAAATAATTGTCTTTTGTTTAACTATTTTTGTTTTCTTTGTATAAGCCGCACATTGTCAGAGTGAGTACTGTACACCACACATTAGTACATAAACAAACCCAGACACTTTGTATCATTCCAGAAAACACAAAAACCAGCAAAAATATGTCCATTGTAAAAGAAATATACAGACAAGGTACGGATTGAAAGAGACTGGTTGGAGAAAAAAAAGATAGGAAAACAAAACTAGTAGTGGAAATTGTTTTTAGTTTCTTTTTTCCGCTTTTTGTTGCTTTTTTGCCATATGAAGAGAACAGTTTGAAGCAACATGAAATGAAGAGGTGGATTTCGGCTTTAGGGAGAAAAATAATCACAGTTTTAGGTGCTCCAGTGATCCAATAACTGATGCCACCAAAAAAAAAAATGGAGGATAAAAGTGAGCAAGACTCACGCTCAGTCATGGTATCTGCATTTTGTCTAGAAAACACGGGATTTTTGTCACATTGACTGAGTATCAAAAATGACAAAGGTAAATAATTCTTTCCTCCGTAGACTCCCAGCTGGGAAGTTTTGGGTTCGATTACCATCAGAGTCATATGGGATTTTTCTGCTCTGATCAGTCCTACCCAGAGTAGAGTTTGCTGCGGGCTCAGTTGGGAAGACTGGGGCCCCCACAGTCGAGTTTCATCCAATAAATGGATGTGTTTGTTAGAGTATTGCTTAAATATCCTGACCAACACTGCAGGTGCCTAGTTGATGCTGGGATATAACTACTATGAAAATAAATCTAGTTGTAAAGTGAAACGACTGCAGGCGGAAATCTAAACAAATCTTAAATAAATGTCAGCGAACCGCCCAGAGAAACGTGGACAAACGAGTCACAAGACAACACACAACGCGTTTCGAACTCTTAGGTCTTCTTCAGGTGAAACAAAGACGAATAAAATAACGAAAATGCACTTAGCTTTGATTGCTTCAGATTGCTTCTGAGTTAAGCGCAAGGAAGAAAGCGTTGAATCAACGCTGAACTCAGAAGCAATCTGAAGCAATCAAAGCTAAGTGCATTTTCGTTATTTTGTTCGTCTTTGTTTCACCTGAAGAAGACCTAAGAGGTCGAAACGCGTTGTGTGTTGTCTTGTGACTCGTTTGTCCACGTTTCTCTGGGCGGTTCGCTGACATTTATTTAAGATTTGTTACTATGAAAGTAAGCTCGGGGTGGATATCCCAACCATTTCCGGTGACCTGTGGAATCAGACAAGGATGTCCGTTTTCTCCCCTTGCTTTATACTGTCAGTTGAGTTGCTAGCAGTTGAAGTAAGGAACAGTGGCATACACAGAATACGTTTTACCAAAGTGTGATCAGAACAGACAACAAGTCGAACAACTGAAAATAAAGCTATTTGCTGACCATACAACACTTTTCTACGAAACAAAGAAGACAGTCCTCTTCGATTGTTAAGAATTCTCAAAATTTTCAGATCTTCTCTTGAATCACATGAAACCCAAAGCAATGCGGATTGGTACTTATCACTATGAACAAAACATACCTTTTGAACTTACAGACAAAATAAAAATTTCTCAGAATATTCTTTAAAAACAAAAACAGAGCCCAACACATTAAAGACAACTGGATAAAAAAAAAATAGGGAAAATACACAGCCTTATGAAATTATAGAGTCGTAGAGGTCTTAGTATACGTGGGAAAAATAGTCATTGTAAAAAAAACTCTTAGCAAGCCAGTTTATCTTCGTAATGCAGTCAGTTGGTTTGCCAGAGCAACTTTTTCTCTTGGAGATAAACCGAACCCTTTAAATGCATTTGGCAATGGAAGTACTCAAAAAAGATCGTTCAAAAAGATCAGGAGAAATGTAATGGGAAACAGTTTCGAGCATGGTGGTCTTAAAATGGTCAACACAGAAGTCAACTGCAATGTGCTTTTAATTTCAGTGGATTAGGTTAATGCACAAGTCAGAGGGTGATAACTGGAGTCTTATTCCCAAGTGGTATTACCACCAGAT
>JADBJO010008323.1:80845-88345 GCA_016801955.1 Conus betulinus | reverse complement strand
AAACGAAAGAAATAAATCATAGCAAATCGAGACAAACACATATAATAGGAATAAAACCAAACATGTAATAAGATGAATAAATGAATAAATGAATGAATGAAATAATAGATAAATAAATAAATATATGAGAGAGAGAGAGAGAGAGAGAGAGAGAGAGAGAGAGAGAGAAGGACTGGAAGTGGCGGTGCAGAAAGGAAATCTTTCCCAAAATGAATTTTTCATGTTCTCTCTCTTATCAGGATGTCCGGCTATGGTTTAACCATTGCATGTCTTTTTAAATTTAAACTAAAGACAAAACAAAACAAAACAAAAAAAACGTTATGCAAACAATTTTCACGACAGAAATAAGCGGAATTTTGTATCACAGTAATTTTGCCGTAATCTAAGCGTTCGCCAATAGTTTTTTTTCCTCTTTCTCTTCCTCTCCTTTGCCATGTTCTTTTTGTATGCGTTGCTTCCATGTTTACCAAAGGAGACTTCGGTTTTAAATCAACACTTTTCCATTCTGTTGTCAATAGATCCAGATCTACACGAAAAAAACACATGTCTCTCTGTCTGTCTGTCTGTCTGTCTGTCTGCCTGTCTGCATGTCTGTCTGTCTGTCTCTCTGTCTGTCTCCCTCTCTCTGTCTGTCTCTCTCCTCTCTCTTTCTCTCTATCTCTCTCTCTCTCTCCCTCCCCCCTCCTCCTCTCTCTCTCTCTCTCCTCTCTCCTCTCTCAATGCCTCAGTATCCGTTAGTTATTGTCTATATGTCGCTACTCCCTCACATGGATTTCTCACGCATGTGTGCGTGTGATTGTGCGTGTGCGCACGCGCGCGCGCGCGCGCGTGTGTGTGTGTGTGTGTGTGTGTGTGTGTGTGTGTGTGTGTGTGTGTGTGTGTGTGTGTGTGTGTGTGTGTGCGCGCATGTGTGTGTGATGTGTGTGTGTGTATGTGTGTGTGTGTGTGTGTGTGTGTGTGTGTGTGTGTGTGTGTGTGTGTGTGTGTGCGTGCGCGCATGTGTGTGTGTGTGTGTGTGTGTGTGTGTGTGTGTGTGTGTGTGTGTGTGTGTGTGTACTGAAAGCATATGTGAAGAATCGACATTCCAATCTCATCTTAAACAGGTAATGCAAGATCATACCTTAAAACGCGTTTTTTTTTTCTTCTTATCTTCACCAAGCGGTATGTCAACAATATTGCAACCAAAGCTTTTCGTCAACAAAATAACGCATTGCATTGACGCTTCAACGATGGAATGATTACGGTGTTTTCACACACACACACACAAAATAGTGAATTCATTCCTCCAATGAGCATCCAGACTCCTTCCGGGTGTGCCTCTCAGGACAGATGAGAAACGAAGAGCCCAATGCATATTTCCGATCAGTTAACAGTTTGAATTCAACAAAAAAGCATTCATGTGGAAAATGGCTAATGCCACGCCCAGTGGCGTTCACGCCTGGTTTGCAAGACTCTGCAAGCGAATGTGTCTAGCAGAACAGCATCTTCCACGAACCTTGCCGTGATCAATACGTAGGAAGTTAAAGATATTCTGTCTGAATTTCGTGAATTTCGTTTTCACCCACGCAACAAAGCGTTAAGATACCGAAACGTTTCTTTAAGGAAAATCTACACATCCATTTGCTTAAAGTCAGCCTTTTAAAGTAATGATATAGATGTTGAATTCAGCTCTTGTGAATTGATTTTCCTGCTGTAGAACACCAGTCTCTGAATGAACTTTCTTAAGATGCACGCCATAAACATCCTGTCCTGTGCTACTATTTTTTTTTCTCTCTCCCTCCTCCCTCCTCCACTCACTCTCCCCAACTCCTTTCAAACACTTTCATCACCCTCCTTCGCCCCCCCCCCCCCCCCCTCTCTTTTTCTGTGCTCTGCTATCTTTTGTCCTACCCATGGCTTCTTCCCTGTTTCTATCACCTTTGTGTCTGAATCTGTGTCTGTGGCTACATCTGTTACTTTGTGTCTCTGTCTTTCTACTTTTCCTCTCTCTCTGTCTGTTTCTGTCTCTGTCTGTCTGTCTGTCTGTCTGTCTGTCTGTCCTCTCTCTCTCTCTCTCTCTCTCTCTCGGTCTCTCTCTCTCTCTCGGTCTCCGTGTGTGTGTGCGTCCGTGTGTCTGTCCGTCTATCTCTCTTACTCATTTAACTGCACGCCTTCCCCGCCAGAAAGGGGCTGAAGCCCTCGCTACATAAGGGCCCATAACTGTCGTGGCAGGCAAGTAGACAGTGAGATTGACCTCCCATTAGCCTGAGGCCCCTCAGAGCAAAGCTGTTCCCAAGCGGAAGTCTGTTCAGAGTTGTGATGAAGGACATATGCTGGACAAAGAAGAGGAGACACATCCACCCCCCACCCCCATCCCTCCTCCCACCGGCCCTTTAGTGCTGAAACGTATCCTCTTCCCCTGCCTCACTAGTCCTGAGGTACACCCTGTTCATCTAACTCGTTGATCCTGAGGTGTGCCCTTCTCGCCTGCCACATTTGTTTTGCCATGTCTCCACTTCCCCTTCCTCGTTAGTCCTGAAATATGTCCTCTTCCCCTTCCTTGTTAGTCCTGAAATATGTCCTTAATAAATGCTTCTCAAAATGAACCTTCAGCAAGCTTATAGTCTCCTAAGTGGGAGACCATCTCCAATGGGGAGGAAGCTCACTAACATAACTCCTGGTCAGATACCGGTATTTCGAAACCTGATTGTTTCTCCTCAGTGACCGCGGAAAGTGGTAATTGACTCCTCTGCCTTTTCGGTTTAAGAAGAATGCTATACCAGAAAAAGGCTGGTGTGCAATACCGTAGTATGTTTGTTGAGTTTTCAAAAAACTAACCAAAGGTGCACCCTAAGAAGCAAAAGAAAATCATGAAAGACAAAACAGCTACATTTTCTTGTGAAAAGTAAGAAAATATAAAAAGATAACCTCTTAAGACACAGTGCTGAGGGCCAGTTCTTGGAATGAATCCGCAAGGGACTAAATTACAATAAAACAATAAATTCCAAGGATAAGTACCGAGCACCATTCCAGCAACTTACAGAGCAGCTAGGTGTTGCAATGACTGCAAGAAATATTGAATTATAAACAAAGCTTGCTCTTATGTCTCAGATTGTAAAAATAGGGGGTGATAAGCCTTCATATCTGCAGTGGTAGATGATTCTGCCTAACTGACAGTATGTGCTTGAGTGGGTGAGTGGGGAATAATAAATGCTTCTCAAAATGAACCTTCAGCAAGCTTATAGTCTCCAAAGTGGGAGACCATCTCCAATGGGGAGAAAGCTCACTAACATATAACTCCTGGTCAGATACCGGTATTTCGAACCTGATCTATACCAGAAAAAGGCTGGTGTGCAATACCGTAGTATGTTTGATGAGTTTTTTCAAAAAACTAACCAAAGGTGCCACCTAATAATTCAATATTTCTTGCAGTCATTGCAACACCTAGCTGCTCTGTAAGTTGCTGGAATGGTGCTCGGTACTTATCCTTGGAATTTATTGTTTTATTGTATATATATATATATATATATATATATATATATATATATATATATATCCTCTTCCCGTGTCGTGTCAGACCTGATATATTAGTCTTAAGATATACACTTTGTATGAGCAGCACATTATCAGAGCGAGTGTGCCAGTACACACCACACACTAGAACATTAACAAACCCACACACTTTGTATCAAACGCCAGAACACTAAAACCAGCAAGAATATGTCCATTTGTAAGAGAACGTACAGACTCTGCATGGTGCGTAAGAGACTGGTTAGGAAAAAAAAAGAGAAAGAAAGAAAGAAGAAAAAAGAAGAAGAGAACAGCTAGTTGTGGAGATTGTTTTTTGGGGTCCCCCCCCCCCCCCCCCCCCCTCTTTTTTGTATGTTTTTTTTTCTTTTCTTTTTTTTTTTTTCTCTTTTTTGTAGATGAAGAGGACAGTGTGAAGCACCAAAAACTGAAAAGGTGGATTTCGGCGTTAGGAGAAAAAAAAAAGAGAGAGAAAAAAGTCACTACGTTAGGTGCTCGATTAGTCCGACAACTGATGCCACAAAAAAAACAAACAAACAAAAAAAGGCTTAAGAAATACACTCTTCCCTTACCTATTAATTTTAAGATCTATCATCATTCCATGCCTCATTCGTCATGAGATACATCTTCATCATCTGCCTCATTAGTCCAGGGATGTATCCTGCCTCCCCTGCCTCATTAGTCCAGGGATATATCCCTCCTCACCTGTCTCATTAGTCCAGGAATATATCCTCTTCACCTGTCTCATTGGTCCTAGGATCAGGGATATGGAGGAGGTCGGCCTCGGGGAGGATGGGGAGACAAGCTTAATGTAGCTAGAGTTCAGTGGCCATGATGGTTTTCCACTCTGCAGACAACAAAACGCAGCACAATCTTTTTTTTTTTTTTTTTCAAGGGGGGGAGGGGGGAGGAGGGAGGGGGGGCTCGAACCGGACCATGTACAACGGTCACACAGACTTTTTTCCTTTTCCTTTTTCTTCTTTTTTTTTTTACATTACATAGGAAAAATTAATTCTCTCTCGCTCTTTGTTCCCCCCTAACCCCCCAACCCCTCAACCACCCTCTCCCCTACACTTAGAGCTTATGTTCTCGAATGTGTTCAACAGTCTGCCATTACTGTGTGCTCTTTCCCCCTTACCCCCCGACCCCCTACCCTACCCCTCCTCCCTCACACTTAGTGGTTTATTTTCTCGATCGTGTTTGACAGTTTTGTCATTACCGGTGTGATGACTCTCAGTCTCTCCCCCTTTCCTCTGCTCCCTCCCCCCCCCCCCCCCCTACACACACACACACACACACACACACACACACACACACACACCTCCACACCCTCCTCCGATCCCGAACGCGCGTCCCTGTCGGAGGTGAGAAAGTGCGTGTCAATTTGTCAGTTTCCATGTGTGGAGAAGGATTCTATCTATCTATCTATCTATCTATCTATCTATCTATCTATCTATCTGTCTATCTGTCTGTCTGTCTGTCTGTCTATCTATCTATCTATCTATTTCTAAAGATACAATTTATATTCATATATACACATACAGATATGTTTTTTCCAATCTTTAAAGAAAAAAAAAAAAGACCTGTCGTCACTTCACTCTCTCTCTAACATACCCCCAGGTCACCCCCCCCCCCCTTCCTCGCCGTCCCGTCACCTCCCCCATCCACCTGTCCATCCCCCGTTGCCCCCCCCCCCCCCCCCCCCCCCCCCCCCCTCCCCTTTCAGTGATGAGAAAGTAAAACGCGGCACAGTCTGATTGTTCAACTCTCTGTTGAACCTGAACGAACCTTGCAGAAATTGACCAAAGGAATCGCACCAAACTGAACTGCTGTCCATTCACACTTTGGCGTGTTCATTGTCGACATCAATGACAGCAGTTCTAAGCGCGTTTGTTGCTTCGTGCGTATGAAGAACGAGAGAACGCATTTACGCGTTTGCGCGTTACTTTTCTCATCCCTGTAAGATATATCCTCTTCTCCTTCCTCATTAGTCCGAAGATATATCCTCCTCCCTGTGCCCATTAGTCCGTGCACGTGACAACATCACCAAGGAAGCAGCTACTAGCGGCCTGTTACGTTTTTGTTTCATGACAACCTGTCTGTAGACCCTAGCACCAGCCATTTGGCGACTAACGTCCCGAGTTGTAGACGCGACGAGAGCTGTAAATCTTGATAAGGGGGGGAATTACTGAGACTGTCATAACTCCGGTGATGGCCCTTGTAAGTCTTGGCAATGCTGGATCTAAGTTGAGTCAGTGCAGGCTAGAAGGGGAAAGAATTCTCTTGGCAGTAACAGCGTCATGGCAGCCAGAGAGAGAGAGAGAGAGAGAGAGAGAGAGAGAGAGAGAGAGAGAGAGACAGACAGACAGACAGACAGACAGACACAGACAAAGACAGACAGACCGAGACAGACATACAGACAGAAACAGAGACAGAGGCAGAGAAGGTAACAGGCACGGAGACAGACATTACGACCATCCAAAGTGACAAAGACAGAGAGGGGCGCTGTAAGCTGACTTCTGTCACCCTGTTCAGCAGCAAGAAAACTTAGGACGGATTCATCAGCTTCCGATAAACGATAGAAATATTTCACCAGGAAACTCATGAAAGTTTTCTTATAAAAGGGAAAACTAGATTGAAAGCAAAAACTCTTCACGACTTGTGTCTGGAGGCTTGAGAGTAATAATCTCTATTGTTCTTTTTTTTGCGACTTTGAGTTGGTTTTCTTCTCCAGGCCAGGATTGTACAGCACCACTAACATCACAACGCGCGTTTCACTCCAGAAGGTTAAGTTATAGTGATAGGATTTCCCCATCCACGTCGCAACCATTTGTTGTCTCAGACAAGAACGAGATTATGTGCATGCTCTTTGACCTTTGTGACATAAATGAACCAATGTACCACTCGTCTTCGAACTGTGCCCCGCTTTTAAGTTCTGGTCATTCCTGCATCTGATCTAATTATGTCAGAAATGCATTGCGTGGTCTGAGTCAGAGGATGTAAAGTTCCTGAACCTACAGTTGCCCTCAAGCCCTGAGGTCCATAGTACAGTCATAGTTGGCGATCACTGCTTAAGAGAGAGAGAGAGAGAGAGAGAGAGAGAGAGAGAGAGAGAGAGAGAGAGAGAGAGAGAGAGAGAGATATTGAAAGAGAGAGAGAGAGAAATAGGGAAAGATAGACACAAATTTACAGACGTAAAAGCAGCGATGGAGGCACAGATATAGGCACAAATGTGATAGAAACAGCATCAAAACCTAAGGGAAGGAGCCAAGTGGTAGAAAAAACAAAACAAAACAGCACAGCACAGATAAAAGAAATGTGAGAGAGGAATAGGGGGGAGAGTGAGTGGAGGGGGAGAAGGAAGAGGGAGAGAGGGTGAGTGAGTGAGTTTTTTAATTTAGAGTCTGTTCACATTTGGTGATATTAGATAAAAAAAAAAAAAAAAAAAAAAGAGCGGGGGGGGGGGGGTTGGAGGGGGAAGGGGGGGGGAGGAGTTCGTTAATTAAAAAAAAAGAATCTATTAATTTGATGCATGAAAAGCACTTTTGCTATTAATTTGTTATTAGGAAAATGTGTGAACAGTGAACATCTTCCAGAGAGGTATGAAGTCTCATCATGTCCACGGTACTTGTCATCTTTAATATACAAGCTTCGACTGAATTCGTGGTAAACCAATGTTTTTTCCAAAATGTAGAATGCGATTGTTCAAATCTTCTATCGGTGGACCATATTTTTTTTTCGTTGTTCAGTATTAACTACATTATATAAAGAATCGAACGTGGATGTGACTGTACATGATTGTATCAAAACAATAACACACAAGCCAGAAATGGTGAAAATAGCTAAAGAGAAGAGAGAAAATAGCGGGACATGACAGGATTTCTATGGTCTGCATCTGACCAATGTTCCTTCAGAGATTCTAGTCATGTCCGGCAAAAAAAAAAAAAAAAAAATGATTTACAAGTGCTGAATTTAACATCATTTCTTTAAAAC
>JADBJO010008323.1:58345-68345 GCA_016801955.1 Conus betulinus | reverse complement strand
AGACCGACGAAATCATTTCAGTTCATGACTGAAATTTGTTTTTGCAAGGGGAAATGATAAGAGGTACAGATGGCAAGAGTTGCTTACCATGTGTTTGTTTCTAACAGAATATGAAAAATTAAAAAGAAATCAACATTTAAACTGTAGAAAATTGAAGTATTCCATAAGAGTAGTATTAGATCATAGATACCTTTAGATTAGTAAATATTATGTTCACAGTGTTAATTTTCAATGAAAATTTATAGTAATCTTTCTGAACCATTTATGTCTTTGTTACTGATTACACAAATCCACAGTTTTCGACGGATTATACTAGCTTTGGCATGGGGATTCAGTATATAGTGAGTTGATCAAGAACGAATCACTTTTGTGCTATCAAGGCGCATAGACGAATTTTAATTAATGCAAGCATAATGGCGAAACAATGTCGGCATTCGAAGCGAGTCAAAACACATTTTCGCCACTGGCGTTCATATCCCGCTTTTGCAGTCAGCCTGAAGAGGGGAAGGAGGGAGGGAGAGGGGGAGTGGAGTTTGCTCGTGTAAACATAAGTCTGGTATCTATCTGTATCTCTTATGATATTTTTCGCTGATAGTAGAGAGAGAGAGAGAGAGAGAGAGAGAGAGAGAGAGAGAGAGAGGTGGTATGGTATAAAGTCTCTTGTGGACAGGGGTCCGAATACCAGGGGAGGGGAGGGGAGTGTTAACCATGCATTTATTCAGAAGTTGTGATGCAAGATTTGCTTTTTATATTAAAACAGTGGTTAAATTTTTATGAAAAGTGTTGTCAAACATAATGATTTGATTTCATATTGCCCGCTACTTGTGAGTTGACTTCAACGTGGCGACAGCCCTGATATTGCCCTTTGCGGTCGGCTTGACTATAAGCAACATTACCCTTACCCTTATGTTGCCCGTCTCCCCATTTAACCAACAATACAAAACATCAGCACTGCTACCACCACCACTACACTACCACTACTGCTGCTGCTGTTGGTCTCCCAAAAAGACCGTTCAGAACTGATAACACAACATCTAGTTTAATTTGCACACACCAGATAAGACAGAACATGAAAGAAACCACTCTGAAAATAAATCACTCAGACACCATCATTAAACAAACAGCCAAGCACAAATTACTATGTGACATAATCGGTTAAAGCTAATGGTGACGGGAATACGCTCGTCGCTTTATAACACAGGTGGGCTCAAGTGTTTCCCAGTTAATCACAGATGAAACAGTCCTTGGTGTTCATTCATTCAAGAGGGATGTTTCATTCAGCTTTTAGTTAGGGTCGTCATGGCTGTTGCTCGGATATTTGGGGTAACTGTGCCTTTTCCACCCTGAAGCCACCCTCTTCCTTACAGAAACGTGTCATTAAAATGATAAAATAAAACCATACCAGTGCGCGCCTGTGCTGTGCGTGCATGCATGCATGCGTGTGCGTATGTGTGTGTGTGTGTGCGTGTGTGTGTGTGTGTGTGTGTGTGTGTGTGTGTGTGTGTGTGTGTGTGTGTGTGTGTGTGTGTGTGTGTGCGCGCCGCGCGCGCGCGCGTGTGTGTGTTATACCACAATTGTTATTGTATGTTTACAAAATCATCGTTGGATTTTCTTCACTCGTTCATGTTATTATTATATACCTTTTCAGTTCTATTTCTTGTTCGTTTTATTGTTTGTTTAAGTAAAGAGCAGAACTATAAAAAAATAAATAAATAAAAAAAAAAGAAGGAGAAGAAAAAAAAAAAGAGTAAGCTTTTAACACACATAATTCTTCAGCCATGGAATATTCAATCAATCGATCGATCGATCAATCAATCAGTCAATCAACCAGTCAGTCAATCAATCAATCAATCAATCAATCAATTTTCTTCTCGTCCTCCTTTTCTCCTTCTTCTTCTGGCGTGGCGTGGCGTGTTGTGACGTGTGGCATTGTGTTGTGTAGTGTTGTGCTGATTTGTGCTGTGCTGATTTACGTTGTGTTGTGATGAGTTACATTTCATATGACGCTGTATTATGTCACATTGCATATCATCACACTGTATTACACGGTATTTTTTTTTGTGACGTCGCATTGATTTGAACTGCGCTGTACTGTCTTGTATGGCAGGGTAGTCTTCCCCCCCCACTATTCCCCCGACTTCCTCTACCTGACCATAGTCGGCAACCCGGCGATCTATAAGTCCAGCAGCTGGAGGGGGATTGGAGGGAAGGGGGGGGGGAGGGAGGAGGGGGCAGAGGGGAGCGGACTGCCCGTTCGGGTAACACATTCATCCAGTCTGTGTCAGCGCTTACCGAAAGCCGAGCAGCCTGAGCCAGAACACTGACCCCAAGTGACCTCAAAGGTCGCCGGAGAAGGTAGAGAGTCCGTCAGCCTGGGGGAAGAGGTGGGCGCGGCCGGAGGGAGGCCGGGCAGAAAGAGGGTCATTTGTCTCACTGCGGTGGAGTCTCGAGGGGGGTGGGGGGGTGTAGAAGACTCCAGATGGAGATCGAGTGGTTTGCGTGTCTCGACCGCTCTGTGCTCTTCAGATTCTGTTGCACCTTCAGGAGGGGAGGGATGGGCTGGTGGGAGGCGAAGGGAAAGGGGGTAGGGGAAGGATGGTGGAAGTAGTGGGGGGGGGGGTTAGGGGGTTTGGAAGCGGGAGGGGGGGAGGGGGAGAGGATGAGTGCGGTGTGGGGGAGGGGGGGGGGGGGGGGGTCGACTGAAACTTGGTGATATCAATTAACGGGGGAGAGGGGGTGGGGGGGTGGGGCTGTTTTCGTACGGCAACGTGTGTTGTTGTTAGTGTCTTCTTTCTGTTAGAAATTTATCCCCCTTTTCCCGCCCTTCACTGTATAACGATTATGTTGCGCACAGAACCATTCTATGAATAGACAGTAAAATTAAACAAAACGAAACGAAACAAAACAACATGCACACACAAAAAGAAATCACAGCGAAATCAAAACCAAAAACATTCACTTCAACAGCCCGCACTTAGAAGCAAGCGTTTAAGTGTACTATATTCTCAAAAGACGAGGATACTTTTTCACAACATACTGTTGCCTCCTGAAAACCAACCCCAAATGCGCGCTCTAATCTTCGTCATTATCTCATAACAATAGGTCATTGCCAGTGTGTCAGATGCTCGGTCGGTCAGGAATTTCCACAGACCTCTGCGTTTTGTCATACGCAACAGGCTAGAGGCGGTTGTTATCATTATAATTATTATCATCATCGTTATCATAATCATTATTATAATTATCATTATCACTATTCTTCTTCTTATTATTATTATTATTATCATCATCATTATTATTTTCTCATCATTATTATCATTATTATTACCATCATCATTATTGTTGTTGTTGTTTTTGTTGTTGTCGCTATTGACCAGTCCCGTCATTAAGAACGGCTTGGGTCTGCCTCTGAGACATGCACACTACTATGTTGAAGGGTTTGAATGGACAGGGAGTCTGGCGATGTACACACAAGTACCTGCTAAACTTAATGTGCTTGACAATTGAGAGGGCGGTGGGGGGCTTTGTCTATTTCTAGTCTGTGCAGCCTTGAAGCCTGGCAGTTACTGGTTGTATTCTATGTGTGCGGTGCCAGACACCCATCTGAAGCAGCAGCATTTGCGAACATCTGACGTCGGTGTCCATCTCTCGGGTCCATTAACAAAAGGATAGAAATGTCAGCTTAGAGCATGCAATCTTGAGCATCATTGTCAGAGCGTCCTTGTCTGTGGGATGGGGTCTAATAAACGCCATTAGCGAAGACATGGAAGGCGGAGGTGTGGTACTTGCTGCAGTAGCCATGTCAACTCTCTGATGGAGTGGAAGCTTATTGTGGGCGAGTACTCGAAGACTGGTCTGATCGGTGCTTTCTGCGTAGCCCGATTCCATAAGGACGGTTCCCTCAGGGGGGTTTCAGAGAAAAAGCCATGATTCCCATGTCTCTGTTCCCTGCAGTTCCAGAGTGTGCTGATGCAGGAGCAACACTCACAGACTGGATTTGCCAGGCGAGTAGGTGACGATTGTTAGATAGATTGTGGCCTGCCGTGCGCATCGATTTTAAAAAACTGTGTGTGCAAGTGAATGTTTCGTGGCTTTTATTTCAACTATCGGGTGTGTTGTTGTTGCTATTGCGGTGTTGTTCTGTTATGAGTGTTTCACTTTGAAATTCGCACGGCGGAACTTTGAAACGTTGAAAATTATTTTAACGGCATCATCTGCACCTCCAGGAAAAAGGTTAAATTTGAAGTTGAAACAATCTTCTGGATCGACAAGATCACAAAATTATACTCTATGGACACAAAAATTCACATTTTTTCTATCTGCATCGTATTGAATGAATGTATGGATGCTCTTCTTCTGAAATTCTGCATAACTGACAGTCAGGCACATTTTTCATTCTAATTTGTATGTAAACCTTAGCATTCTCAAAAATAAGTATGCGAGATTTTTGTTTATGAAGTCTATTTTAAAGAGAAATCATAATCATTCTGTTAGACAAAAGGCACAAACAAATAAAAAGACAAAACACGACGACTTTCGATCTCTTTGATCTTCTACAGGCAAGATAAACATGAAGTCTATGAAATATTTTTCAATCTATTATTTTGCTCGTTCCTACATCACACTTCATCGGTGTCAAACAATTTCAAAGCACTTGCAAGATACTAGAAAAAAACAAAACAATCAAACCCACAATCCCACAAAACAGTACTGAATTGCATTTTTTTCCCCATTAGTTGCTGTTGACACATCTATCGCGGTCAATGACTTCCAGTCTTTTCAAAGCACTATTTCTGAATATTGTTCAACGCAATATTCTTTAAAACTGATTTTTGTTTCATTTTTTTTATCAGTGGTGACTGTGAGGCATTATTTTGCTGACGGTGTTGACCATCTGCTCCTGAAGGATGTTACCCGGGATGGCTCCCGTTTCGTTTGGAGCAGCGTGATTAACTATGCACTTACAGGAATTAAAATCCATCTGCAAAATGGCTTATCAGGGCTCCAGAGAAATAAATCAAACCCTGTTGGCGCTGCTCTGTGACGCCGTTCTCCGGCAAGGAAGGCAGTTACTTTGTGAAATAGCTTAGGTGTGGTGAAACGGACACCGCCCTTGAGGGATGAAGCGGAATAAAGAAGGGCTAAGCTCGGCGCCCTGCAGGACTCCAGATCCCACTTGTTTTAATTATTGCCCCCAAACCTTTCTGTTCCAGTTGGTGGTGTGGGTTTTTTTTTTTCCCCTCTCATCCCCTCTCACTACCAGGAATGCCAACACGGCCGGTGTTTCAACAGCAACAAATGTTGTAACCGTCAGATATCAGAAGAACGTGAATTTTTTAGAAGTCCAGAAGATCATAGTGGTTGAGGTTACGGCTAGCGATGGCCCCAGGGCAGAAACGGAGTTCGGGGGGGATGAGAGAGTCCTCATATCTCGACAGACAGGCCACCTTCAGTGTCCGGAGCACAGGTGGGAGTTCAGCAGTCTGGTGGATGGAGCTGTCCGAAAAAAATGTTTTGAAAATTCGTAAAAGGAGCAGTTCATCAATAAATAAGCAGTGGATACAACTTCTTCCTCAGCCCTGAAATTGTCAGTGTTTCAGTGTCATGAGAGAGGTGTCACTGCTTGCGGGCTAGTTAAAGCTGATGGATAAACTATTTAATGACTAAGATGAAAGAATTGGAGAAAAAGGCTCTCATGGTTACGACTTAGCAGATGTCTGACCCACGCTTTAGCGTAACGCGCTAGACAGACCTTGAGAACCTACCTAGCACTGGTTGTGCCATTATTATCATTGTATGTTTGTTTGGTGAGTGTGCAAGAATTGTCAGTGAACATTGGCTGAAAGAATGGAAATTTTGCACAAAGTTCGGCGAAAAGGGTCTTGTACACTACAGACCCGGTGGAGTCCCTGCAGAAAGGAGAGAGATCAGAGCGGATGTCCGCTGTTGAATGATGTCCATGTCTGGAAATTCGGAAAGATTACCAGCAACTCCATGGTCAATGTGACCCATTTAGCAAGTGGAAAAGAATATTATCTACTGCATATGGTGAACAGAACTGGGACGGTCTCCAAATTTACAGCACAATTTTGCTAAAAGAAAAAAAAAGAACATAGTAAGCACGATCCTTACGTCCAGAGAATAGGTTCTAACAACAGTTTTAAGAGGGTTTAAATCTACGATCGGAGGAGGATGGTTCATCTGCCTCTGTACAGGGGCTGTTCGCGGGAGTAGTACGAAGTGCCCCCCCAAACGTTGATGGTATGGAGAGAGAGAGAGAGAGAGAGAGAGAGAGAGAGAGAGAGAGAGAGAGAGAGAGAGAGAGAGAGAGAGAGAGAGAGAGAGACAGACAGACAGACAGACAGACAGACAGACAGACAGACAGACAGGCAGACAGAGACAATCACAGAGACAGAGAGACAGAGACACAGATAGACAGACAGACAGACCTACAGCCAGCCAGACAGAAGGGGAGGGGTACAATATCTGCAAGTTTACTGAACAAAGATAGGATGGGGGGATGGAGGTGAGAAGAAGAAGAAGAGGGGAGGGGGGGGGGTAAGGGAAGGTTCCCTGCCTGAACGAGGCTGTCAATGCTGACAGGAGAAGAAGAGAGAGAGAGAGAGAGAGAGAGAGAGAGAGAGAGAGAGAGAGAGAGAGAGATCCTTCAACCTTTAGCCCCTCTTGTCACGCAGACTTCTCTCTTCCCGGACGCATCAACCCCCTGACCTCCCTCACCCTAACCCACCCCAACCCTCTCCCCCCCCCCGCACACCCCATCATGCCACCTCACCCCAGTCCCTCATCCCCCCCACCCCGACTCCCTTCACCCTGAAAACGTGGCCAACTCACGTCAATGTAGTCTATCCGGGCGTTGTAGAGCACGTGCTTGGCGCCCAGGTCGTGCAGGAGGTTCTGGAGCTTCTCCGGCTCGTCGATCCTGGCGAGGGACTTCTCGACCGTGCCCATGACCCGCAGGACGTGACTCTTCAGCTGGGCACTCTGCTTCAGCTCGTCCAGGCTCTGCCCTTTGAAGGGCAAGAACACGTCCTGGACGTCAGGGTGAGTCTCGAACAACCTGAGGAACACAGAGAGAGAGAGAGAGAGAGAGAGGAGAGAGAGAGAGAGAGAGAGAGAGAGAGAGAGAGAGAGAGAGAAGAGAGAATTATTAGGGTAAGGCAGAAATGAGATGTGGGAGTTGTAACGGTTTGTCGTTCGGTGTGTTGGTCTGTGAGAGTATATGTTTCACGTGCGGAGGAGGAGGGGGGATGTGTGTGTGTGTGTGTGTGTGTGTGTATGTGTGTGTGTGTGTGTGTGTGCGTGCGTGCGTGCGTGTGTGTGTGTGTGTGTGTGTGTGTGTGTGTGTGTGGTGTGTGGTGTGTGTGTGTGTGTGTGTGTGTGTGTGTGTGTGTGTGTGTGTGTGTGTGTGTGTGTGTGTGTGTGTGTGTGTGTGTGTGTTCACACGCGAACGCACGCTTTGCATGAAATCCTACTTAGGGAAATGATGCATATCGCATACCCCAGAACACTGTACGATCTCTGACAAATTGAATTTTAAGCTCAGCACACATTAAATCACAAAACTGACCTACATGGGATCATTTTTTCCGAACCCTAAAGATCCCCATATATGTTTTGTGTCAAGTGACGTATCAACATAGCGAGTGTGCTGTCTAAAATAAAATGCGACAGCAAAGGAACGTAGTACAGGGGACAACCATCCGCGGCAGGTGCCCTTCACTGCGACTTGTGTGAACTTGGGGACAGGTCCGTTTCCATAGGCAAGGGGGAAATTTACTTCCGGTGATGAAGTTCGCCATGCGCGTGGTTTGTCGGGATCGTCTCGTTGTGGCGAGTCGATATTTGCAAATGAAAAAAAAAATTAAAAAAGAAAAACCGTCTATTGAAGAGAGATGTTGATCTTTCAGAGATGTCATTTTTGTGTGTGATTATCGGCAGTGGTAAGTAAAAGTATAACAATAAGAATAAAAGATATTGCAACGCTGTTAAAAAAAAAATCTAAAAAAAAAAAAATAATACACATAAAAAAACAAGTATTTAAAACGTTATTTGAAACATGAATGTGTGAAATGATGCCAGCAAATCGCTGCTCTGGACTGAACGGTCAATGATGCGATTGATTTGTAGAAATTGCTGAACGCGGTTATAGTTTCAGTTTCATAAAGATGTCACTGTATTCGGACTTGTCCATATACGCTACAGCACATCCGTTAAGTTTCGACATCACACTGCTCATGATTTTAAGCTGATGGATAAATGAATTAAGGACTGAAATCAAAGAATTTATGAAGAGGATCTCACGCCTACGTCTCAGCAGATTCTGATCTAAGCATTAGCCCAGCGCGCGCTGCTCAGACCTTGGGTACGTTACAGTATATCACCATTGAACCTGAATGTGGTTGCAGACGTCAGAGAGTCAGTCATTCCCGCATCGAAACGAAGCTGCGTTCTGATTGGTGAATACGCCGACTGGCTGTTGATATTGACTTTTTGGAGGAATGAGCTTTCTTCAGAGACAACACACCACTCTACAGATTTTCAGCACCGGTCTGTTCCCCTCCAGCCTTCCCTATCTCTCCTTCCCCCAGTATGTTAAAATAAAGAGCGAGCAGTTCCCGTTATCGCAGGCAAAAACTCTGAGTTCTGAGAACCGGAAGTAAATTTCTCTGACGCTTGCCAACCTGCGGTTGTTCTGAACATCTCTCTCTCTCTCTCTCTCTCTCTCTCTCTCTCTCTCTCTGCCCTACTTCTGTCAGCACTGACAGCCGTGTCCATACCGGGAGCTCTCCCTCACCCCTCTTCTCTTCAACTCCAATCTCCCCCATAGCTTTGTTCAGTAAACTTCCAGATATTCTGCTCCTCTCCTTCTGTCTGTCTGTCAGTCTGTCTGTTTGTCTGACGCTGTCTGTCTGTCTCTGTCTGTCTGTCTGCCTCTGTCTCTCTGTCTCTGTGTGTCTGTATCGGTCTGTCTGCCTCCTCTCTCTCTCCTTCGCTCGCTCGCTCTCTTCCTCTTTGTATTTAACTCATGTATGTGTAGGCAGCTAAATGACATGTCTATTTATAGCCAGCCTCATTACACCCTTTTTCGTGCAACAACTAGGTCACATCAGTGACGGGGCGGCCTGTAAGACCGTGAACACTGGAAAGACCCCCCAGTAGAGCATAGACCGTCTGATCCTGGATTCGCCCATTTCATCCAGACTGTAGCGCGGATATGCATTAAAACTGACAGAGTTCGGTCTGGCGCCATATTCGATGTTTTCTTTTTTCTTTTTTTTTTTTTTAAATTTTATTTCATTTTTTACTGAGTTTTTCTTAAAACGGATTTCCGAAGTTTTTGCGTTATCTTGCTGAATGGATCTTGGACCCGTTCTTTAATCCGGATCCGCCCCGTGGATACGCACCAACATTGAAAAGTGCCGTTCATAGGCGGTATTCCACGTTGCCACCAAGTTTTGTTCAAATCAGTTCGGCATTTTAACCCGATCTATCTGACAGACAAACAAACGAACCAACCAATAGATGTGTATATGATCATAACTGCAGGGGTGGTAACAAACCAGGTTCCAAGAGTCTTTCCCAGTTGCCGTTACCAATCATAATTTCAGAAAACACTGAAAGTAAAGTGTGAAGATGAGCCAGGTCTTCGTCCACTTTTTTTTTTTCTTTTCGGTCGATTAAAATCTCATCAAACCATAATTATTCTGATTTCCTCGATGTTCATGGTGAAGTGTAGCAAATGATTTGTGAACATGTATGTATGTACGTGTGTACGTGAATGGTCTAGGATCGTGTTTATAGCATATTTGGCGCAAGCATTTCAAACTTCGTGAATCTCTCAAAATTCAATATAGAGTCTCTTATACTTTTTGTTTTGTCGATTCCTCTCCAAATAAATACACTTTTGCTTGTTTGTCTTAAAGAAAATGTCTGCACAGTTTGGGTAGTAAATTTTGTAATGCAGATTCCTTCATACATCGGT
>JADBJO010008323.1:35845-38345 GCA_016801955.1 Conus betulinus | reverse complement strand
ATTTTCATCGGGCCCTTGCTCTGCTAAAGAACTAAGCGTGACTAGCAATTAACTAAGCATGAGTAGCGACTAAAACTTAAAGAGAAAAACGTTTACCAAAAATTCATATTTTCACATTGTTGATGAGTTGTGTCTCCATCAACATTGTTGCATCAATGAATTGAGAGAGAGAGAGAGAGAGAGAGAGAGAGAGAGAGAGAGAGAGAGAGAGAGAGAGAGAGAGAGAGAGACAAGAGAGAGGAGAGAGAGAGAGAGAGAGAGAGAGAGAGAGAGAGAGAGAGAGATAAACAGACATACACAGAAACAAACAGACACGGAAATAAACAGGCAGACACAGAGACAAGCAAGTAGATAGGCAGGCGGAGGAGGTCCACAAGGACAACGAGGAGAAGGAGGCAAAGGAGAAGTTGATGGAATACACGGAGGTAAACGGTGAGGAGCTGGACGACGAAGAGAAGGAGGAGGAAAACGAAGAGGGTGTGAAGCAGAAGTAGCAAAAAAGGTGGGGCAGTGGGGGAGGGGGGGGGGGTAGGCAGGGATGCAGAAGCAGGGGCAGCAACAGAGTAGGAGAAGAAGGGTCAGGATGAAGAGGTAGGAGAGTAGGAGTAGGGCAGGAGCAGGAGGAGAAGGAGGGCAAAGAGGATGTTGGTATCACAAAAGAAGGAGAAGAAGGAAAGAGGTAAATTGCAAGGGTTCCAGTAGGAGTTTGGAGGAAAAACGAGGAAGTCATGAAATACGAATAGGAGATGGGGAAAGGAAAGAAAAATAAGAGGAAGAAGAGAAGAAGAAGAAGAAGAAGAAGAAGAAGAGGAGGAGGAGGAGGAGGAGGAGGAGGAGGAGGAGGAGGAGGAGGAGGAGGAAGAAGAAGAGGAGGAGGAGGAGGAGGAGGAGAGGAAAAGGAGACGGAAGGTCTTCTTCGTCGTTCGTTCAGACAGGAACCCCAGATGCACTGACGAAGGCTGCTGTCCGGCGGAGGCCCTCCAGAGATCCGTAGAGTTTCTCCCTCATCGGTTGGTCAGCAGCCCAGGTCTCTGCTCTCAGATTATGGTGTGTAGGAAGTGTTCCACTGTCATTGGGGCTGTACCGCAGGGGCACACTGCAGACTCGCCAATGCGGAACCTTGTGAACATGTGATGGTGTAGCCTGGAGTCCTCAGCCTCACAATGTTTACTTGGTCTGGTCTGGGTAGGAGTAGTAGGCATCTATCCGGTTGTAATCTGGATGTAGCTGAAGCCATCTTTTTCTCTGCTTCTCCTTGATGATCGTCATGGCCTCTTCATAGGAGATTTCCTGTTCCTCTTGTGGCCACTGTCCTCCTTCCTTCGCCAGTCGGTCTGCCTCTTCATTGCCTGCTATGTTGCAGTGTGAGGGTATCCACTGAATGATGGTTAGTTCAGTGGCCTGCTGCAGGCTGGCAAGGGCAGAGACAAGGGGTTGAGGTCCTTGTTCTGTGGGTTCTGTACAGCCTGCAGTACTGACAGTGCGTGTGGTAATGAAGATGAAAAGGAAAGAAGACGAGGAAGAAGAGCCACAAAATAAAGAACCAGATGAAAAGGTGTGTTTGAGAAGGAGACGAACTACTTGCACTAAATGCGTGTTTTTTCCTTGATTATTTAGTTGAATTGATCACATCTCTAATCACTTCTAGATAATATTCCCTCTACAAAATGGAATCAAGATCAACTTAACTGTCCTCTGTCTGTATGAACATTTAAGAAAGATAAGTTCACTTGTTATTTTGAAAGAAAATCTTAAACGAGGCAGGGAACAGTAAACAATAAAATATAATAAACAAGTAGGGTAATTCTTGCTTCCATGATGATTTGATTTACACGCCCCTAGCTGCGAACGAATGCTGCTTACAACATCAAATCGCCCGGCAGAAATGACAACACAGAGCACACAGAACAAACGAGGAGACCCCCCCCCCCCCCCCCCCCCCCCCCCCCCCCACCCCCCAAAACACATACCCCGACACCCCCTTTTTTTTCGCAGTATTTTTTGCAGTTTTTATTTGCGTGTTTGTTTAATCATTTTGCCATAGCTCCGAACGAATGCTCCCTACGACATCAAATCGCCCGGCAGAAATGACAACACAGAGCACACAGAACAAACGAGGAGACAGCCCCCATCCCGCCAACTCCTTTTTCACATTATTTTTTGTAGCTTGTGTTTGCTTGTTTGCTTAATTTTTTTTTTTTTTGCGATATAGCTTTAAATCGAGTCTACTTTTATCTGCCTTGTAACCCGGCGACCTACCTATCTGCAATCTATCTATCTGCAGTCTCCTGGCTCATCAGAAGGAGTTGCACATCATTAGGAAAGATTTCCCTATCAACCTCTCGCCCTTCACAACATTTACCTTGCTGTTAATCCATCACATCCGTCAAACCGACCTTACATGCATGTGTTTTCGTTCGTCTGTGGGTTCTGCTTGACGACGTTCAAGAGAAATAAAAAATATTATGCCGGTCTTGAATAAATCTCAGTGAGTGAGTGT
>JADBJO010008323.1:27500-30285 GCA_016801955.1 Conus betulinus | reverse complement strand
AACAGCGAAAAGGGAAATAGAAAAACTATCAATTTTTCCTCAAAATATAATCTTTTTAAAGAACTTCCCAGAACATGTCCCGAACGCATGCATGCATAAACACACAGACCCAGACAAACACACACACACACACACACACACACACACACACACACACACACACACACACACACACACACACACAACACACACACACACACACACACACACACACAACACTTGCGTGCTAGACGCACGCAAACAGAGAGAGAGATAGAGAGAGAGAGAGCCACCCTCCACACCCCAACCCATTAACCAAACACCCACCTGTCGCACATCCTTTCCAAGCACTCTACACACACCAGTGATAATGATGACAAATACCAATAATAATAGCAATAACAATAGTAATTGATTGATAATGATTAAAAATAATAACATTACCATTCAATATATAACACCATGCGCACATACATACATATGCATTGTCAAACATTACATCTATCGAATAGCATGATCTGAAAAAAATAGAAATACAGAACACATAATAATCACAAATAGAAATCAACATGATAGTAAATCAATATTAAAACCAAGAATCTGTTCCGGAAGGGGCGTACAGCACACATATTTGCGCCCTCCAGATTCGCACTACAATTCCCCCTTTCCTCTCTATCCCCTGTTTCTCTGCAAAAACAATTCCATCCTCGCCCCTCGTCACAAACACCCCCACCTCACCCCACCCCATCTACCCCTCCGTTTCAAAACCACCAGAGAGAGAGAGAGAGAGAGAGAGACTCAAGACTCAAAATTTTATTCAGATAAAGGCCTAGGCCCCTTACTGAAGGGGATGTACATGAACTGAACTAAACAAGACAAAGAATCCAATGACGTAAACGAGTACAAGAATCGATAACCAATTAAACATTCTTCTTGAAATATATTGAAAAATACCATTCTACGAGCATACGATTTGCAGCCTGTTGAGAGCTTGGTAAATATACATAGTTAAATCTTTTAATGTGGTTTCATTTTCTAGTTGACATTAGCAAAGTTAATCTAAAAATACATGGAACCTTGTAGTATTTGGGGGTGGATAAATTTTACCCTAAGATCACTCAGGGCAGGGCAGCAGAATAAAAAAGTGTACTTCATCTTCTTTACCAATGTTACATAGACGGCAGGTAAGCATATTTTCATTTCTGACATTATATCTAAAAACAATGACAAGCAATACCAGACACACCAAATCGAAACTTGGTCAATTCGCTCTTAATGTATCTATTCATTTTCAGTTCAATATAAGGTTCTTTCAGGTGAGTGGTTTTTAAACAACCTGTACCAAGAAAATCTATCGCTAGTATATATGTGATCATGCCAGTCCTGCCACCTACAGTCAATGATTCTTTGCTTAAAAGATGTTAGAAAAACCTGATATATTTTGAACACCCTGATTATCCCAAACAAATGAAATCCATAAGAATTCAAACAGTGGCGGACATTTGTAGCCCATGTCTTCTTGCCATTAGCATCTAACTTCAATGACATTTTGTACGCTTCAAAAGGCAGTCTTTCTTCATTCATTCTTGTCAGTTTCAGCCAGTATTTGATACATTTCACACATGAACTGAGGTAAATAGGGTATCTATCTAGTTTGCCATAAACAAGATCATTTGGCGTTCGAATGTCGCCATTAAGAAAGCGTTTCAATGCAACAAATGAACTTTTTCTAGAAAAAGAGAAGAGAGAGAGAGAGAGAGAGAGAGAGAGAGAGAGAGAGAGAGAGAGAGAGAGAGAGAGAGAGAGAGAGAGAGAGAGAGAGGATATGGCATAAGTGATGGATTCGTGATTCGTATTTGTAGCACTGCGAGCAAGACGAGATGTTTATAGGGTGTTCCATGAATATTTGTCATAGTCTGTTTTTGCAAGAAGAAGAAGAAGAAGAAGAAGAAGAGAAGAAGAAGAAGAAGAAGAAGAAGAAGAAGAAGAAGAAAGAGAAGAAGAAGAAGATGATGATGATGATGATGATGATGATGATGATGGTGGTGGTGGTGGTGATGGTGGTAGTGCTGGTGGTGCTGGTGGTGGTGCTGGTGGAGATGATGATGAGGGAGTGAGACTGGGGGAGAGAGGGGAGAGCAAGAGAAGGAGAGCGAGAGCCAATCAGACAGACAGACAGAGAAAGACGGCGATAGACAGACAGACAGACAGAGAAAGACGGCGATAGACAGACAGACAGACAGACAGAGAAAAGACGGCGATAGACAGACAGACAGACAGAGAAGACGGCGATAGACAGACAGACAGACAGATAGGGGGGTCATGATGAATTGGTGGGAAAATTAAAACAGAGAGACAGAGACGTAAACAAACTGAAATCAACAAACAACAACAACAACAACAACAACAACAACAACAACAAACAGAGATATTCAGAGAGAGAGAGAGAGAGAGAAGATCCATGAGGTGAGGCGAGCGGGGAGGATGCAGACAAAATAACAGAAGACAGACAGACAGACAGACACCGAAAACCGACAGACAGAAGGACGCGGAGAGGGCGGGGGGGGGGGGGGGGGGGGGGGGGAGGGGGGGAGGGGAAGGGAGGGGGAGGCAAAGGGAAGGGGGATGTTCCCATATCCATGGAAACACTAATGCACCCGTACCACTTCCAGTCCATCAAACACCACAACTGCTTTTCAGTTATCACTGGCATACCGCGACGACGGCAAGTAGAGCAGAGTGGCGGGAAGGATGGAAGGAAGGAGGATGGAGTGGGGTAGGGAGAGTAGCTCGTTATTGGGATATG
>JADBJO010008323.1:5000-7500 GCA_016801955.1 Conus betulinus | reverse complement strand
AGAGACGTTAGTATTCCAACGAATGGCCCTTGGACTTCAAAAGAAAAGAAACACTAGACGACAGTACCACTATAAATTACAACACACGGTTAAAAAGAGAAAAAAATAGTTAGAGTCTAGTAAGAACGAAGAAGAAGAAAAGGGAAGGAGGAGGAGGAAGAGGAGGAGAAGGACGAGAAAGAGAACGATGGGGAGAGGAAGGGGGGATGGGGGGGGGGGGGATGGGGGGGGGGGGGGGGGGCAAAAAAAAAAACGAGGGTAAAGGTTAAAACAAAGGAGGAAGATACCAGAAAACGGAAAGGGAAGAAGAACCTGAAAAAAAGGAAGAAGAAAATTATCACCTAGAAGAATGGAGAGAACACTAAATACAAAAAAATCAAAGTTCAGTACGATGTTGTACAAATCATATCATTCAAGTCATATTATGACGCACACAAGTTATGACGAACAACTACAGTTATGACGTTAAGAGAAGAGAGGACACAAAGATATTGCTGAACAAAAGTGATGAAGCATATCAGATATACCAGTGATTGTGTGTACCTCCGAGAGAAGATGGAAGACTGGAAAAAGACTAAGAGAAAGAAGAACAGGTAAAGGGAGACAAACAGAAATGATTTATGACATACAAGTTAATCATAACGTACAATTTGTGACGAAAAGTTACGTTACGACGTCAAAAAAAAAAAAAAAAAAAAAAAAAAAAATACGGCTGCAGCAAAATAACGAAGACCACGAAGAAGACGAAGACGACGACGGCGAAGAAGAAGAAGAAGAAAGGAAAGATTGTGTTCTGTTAAATGACCCCATGGACTTTAAAGAACGGAATCACTAGACGACAAATGTCTCGCAAACTTACAGGAAAAGCCAAGAACAAAACAAAACAAGACAAAACAAAACGTAACGAGCAGAAGAGGAAGAGGGATGAGAAAAGAAAGTAGAGAAAATAAGGAGACAACGACACACACGGACATGGGTGCGGAGGAAGGGGACCGGTGGGAGGGGGGAGGGTTGGGGGTGGGGGACAGAGGGTGATGTAAAAAATAACCATAGTATTAAATGGGATCAGAGAGAGAGGATTAGAGAGAGAGAGAGAGAGAGAGAGAGAGAGAGAGAGAGAGAGAGAGAGACAAGGGAGAAGAGAGATACATCAAACATACATCAGACATACAGACAGACATAACATACATGCATACATACATTCATACATACATCGATAGAAGAATACATGGACAGATACATAAATAGGTAAGAGAGAGAGAGAGAGAGAGAGAGAGAGAGAGAGAGACAGACAGAGAGAGAGAGAGCGCCACATTTAACCCAGAGGGACAACAATTTCATCAGACAGATAGATCAAGCATCGCAGATATTGAAATACTCTGCCATAAATAATATAGGATTGTAAATCTATAGATAGATTAGACATCACAGATATTGATATACTCTGCCATATATAATATAGGATTGTAAATCTGTAGATAGATTAGACATCGCAGATATTGAAATACTCTGCCATGTATAATATAGGATTGTAAATCTAAATAAATGATGATTCACGTATAAGGCCTGATTCATAGACGACAAAATTATTCATAAATCACGTATCATATTTACAACAATCAACTTAAAAGCAGTAAACATCCGCCACGTATAAAGCTTTGAACTCAAACATTTGTTTTAAAAAACAACACATTCTTTTCTGTTCAGTTTTCCCTGTTCGAGTTTCCTCACTTCATTTCAGATTTCATTTCGTGATCTGCCTGGTGAATAATTATAGCTTCTTTAAGTTGAAATAATGACTGATATATAAATATACAGGAAGACATGAAGAGGCTTCTTCTCTCACGCTTAGCACCCCAGCTGTTGGCTCTTAAAGAGTGACTACCTCGTAATGTTCGCAGCCCAGTCGACTACTAGAACCCACGCTAGGACTGTGAGCAAGTTTAGAACGGGACAATGTACGTACTAAAATACCAAAAACAAAAAAATTAAATCAAAGTCGAGTGTAGAGATAAAATGACTGATCTCAACCAAAATGTAACATCACCCCACGTTTAAGTCCGATAATCCGTACCTGGATTGGATGGAAAGAAAGAGGGAAAAGGGGTGGGGGTGGGGGGGGGGGGGGGGATCTAGACAGAAACGTAGCAGTAATTCTGAAAGATAGCACACGACAGGAAGAAGGGGAGATCTCTGGCGGTTTCGTCCTTCGTGGCTGCACACCGATAAGTAATGCGCCAAGGCCTTGCATAAGAATTGATTACCAATAGACAGGGACAATTATATTGCTTTAATAATTTCATTATCTGAGAGCTGTTTTACCTTTTTTTTCCTCTAAATGTCTGTCATGGTACTCGCCAGGTAGTTATAAACAGACAGGTTAAGATGAAAGGAATTTGGGGAAGATTACCTGGCGCAACAATAGCGTCACGTGTAAAACGCGAAGGCCTTAGAGGTGGCGTCAGGTAAGAGGTAGCTCATGCATTTCTAGATCGTGAAT
>JADBJO010008322.1:94127-97992 GCA_016801955.1 Conus betulinus | reverse complement strand
GGGTGGTGCTGGGGTCTCTGTGGTCCTAGAAAAAGCCATGAGCGAGTTGAAGAACTCTTTGGAGTAATTCATGCGCAGTTCTCTCTGGGCTTTGCTCTGGAGGTGCTTGAAGCGATCCTTCTTGGAGATGGAGGATAGATCGTTCTGCCAGTTGATATAGGCAGTGTGTTTCTCTTCTAAGAGTTTGTTGATGTCTTCATTGTTTTCATCAAACCAGTCCTGGTGGACACGCTTCTTGAGGCCTAGAGTGGCTTTGGCTGACTCTCTGTCACCGTCTGTTTGAACTGGTTCCATCGTTCTGTTGGGTCTCCAGTCAGTGGTCCCTGAGCAGTCAGAGTCTCATCTAGGTGAGTTTGGAATTTCTCTTTTACGAAAGGATTCTGCAGTTTTGAGATGTTGAATTTTGATCGAGCAGCCTTGGGCTTCCTGCGTTGGACTCTGGCTATGTGAAAATTGAAACCGCCCTCACTAACGGTGGTCTGTCCAACACTCAGCTCCTCGCATGGCTCTGGTGATCATCACGTCCCGTGTATCCTGCCGTCGAAACAATGACATAGTCTATAAGATGCCACTGCTTGGACCTTGGATGCATCCACGTGGTTTTGTGTCTGTTGGCCAGTCTGAAGAGGGTGTTGGTGTGATGGTGAGACCGTTCTCAGCACACACAGTCAGGAGCAGTAGCCCGTTGCTGTTCATCTTGCCGACTCCCTGGGAACCCAGAACTCCCTCCCAGCTCTGGTGATCTGTCCCCACTCTTGCGTTGAAGTCCCCTAGGACTACTAGCTTGTCGCTTGCAGGAGTTGACTTCACAAGAGAGTCCAAGGTTTCATAAAAATCTCTCCTCGTCTTCCTCACAGCTTGTGAGTGTGGGGGCGTAGGCACCGATGATGGTGACATGCCTGGAGCGACCGACGGGGAAGCGCAGTTTCATCAGTCGTTCGTTGTATTGATGCCGGTGGGGAGATCAGGGAGTTGGTGTAGCAGAGTGTTGCGGATGGCAAATCCAACTCCCATGCTGTCTGTCGTCATCTTCTGCTTTTCCCTTCCAGTAGAAGGTGTAGCCTTCCTCTGGTTCACAGATTGCTCCCATCCCCAGCAAAGCGAGTCTCGCTGAGCGCAGCGATGTCAATCCTGTATCGCGCCAGCTCTTTGGCTACAAGAGCAGTTCTTCTGTGGGGCCGTGTGTGTGTCCCTCTCTATCCAGCAATGTGCGCACGTTCCATGCACCGATAATGAGTCTTTTTCTTCCTCTTTTTTCTTTTCGACCGCTAAGAGGGTTAACTGCCAGCTGCAGCATGCTGGCCAGTTAATTATAGGGCAGGCAATTTTTAGGACACCTTTTCTAGTCCCTTCCCTTACTAGGGTGAGCAGTGCTGTCCTGAAAAGGGCTGCTCAGACACCTGGGATGCTACCGAACTCCACTGCTGCCCCGGGTACAATGGAGAGCGACCATCTGTCCCAGGCGCCCTACGTGTAGGCTTGGAACTACGACTGCCAGTAGTAACCGCTACCTGTCGCTTCGTCCCGCCCCCATCGCCGCAGGACTTTCTGAGTCAAGAGGGGAAGTATGAGGGGATGGGTTTGGGGAAAGAAAGGGGGATCTGCACAAAAACCTGTGCGTGAGTTGGTTTTTGTGGTGGGAAGCTGTTGCACTGGAACAACCCCACCCTCTCGGCCGCAGAAGCCAGAGTCCAGTGGCACAAAGAATTGTTACGACTGGGGGCTCCTTGGCTGCAGTGGATGGCCAGGTCTTCTTCCGTGCTCTGACGTGCCCTTCACACTCCACAGTGCGTCGTTGAAACCGCCCTCCAAGCCGTTGAATCAATCACGTGATTTCCTCCGCCTTGTCCGCCGGAAACAAACTTCACATGCTAGGGTGAGCAAGTCCTGAAATCACCGAGGGTTTGAAACCCGTCGGCTACCCTCATCAGGTTCAGCCAGCCTGCCAAAGCTGTTTGCCCGGGGTGTGGCCGCTGCGCATGCTACAGCTACGGGGAGCCACTGATGAGAGTTGAGTGCCATGCGGGAGCCAATAGTGGACGAGCTGTCCTGAATAGGACATGGCAAGCCCCCCCCCCCCCCCCACCCCCCCCTACTAGAGGTACTGTCCCTCCATGACACCCCATACACCCCTTACTATGGCCATTGTAAACCTCCAAGATATCTGTATCAGTGACTGTACTGTACGATGCCATTCACCTGTCTTCTTTAGTTGTGTCTGATAAGGATGCCTTTTGTCTGGTTTTCTTTCTTGCTGTTGTTGTTGGTGTGTTTGTTGTTGTTGTTGTTGCTGCTGCTGCTGCTGTTATTATGTTTGCTGTTAATGTTGTTGTTGTTGTTGTTTTGTTGCTGTTATGATTCATACCATCACAGGATGTGGAAGGAAAGAAAGAATTCTCTTTAAAATTCTGCCACACGTTCAGGTGACTATTAGTCATCTAATTCAGGTAATTCATTTCACATTAGACTGTGATTGCTTATAAAAAAAAAAGGGGGGGGGGGGGCAGTCAGAAAACATCGAGAAAAGGAGGCCGGGGGCGGAGAAAGAGGAGGAAGGGGGTAGGAGGTGGGCAGGGAGAATACGGTAGTTTGAAGGGTAAACCGTATAGACGTAGGAAGAAATGACAGACACACATTCGAGGGGAACTAAGGTACCTTCACAGAATATTACGTCATAGACTTTGTAATGGACAAATCGTCAGTTTAACAAACGAAACAAATGATAGCGAATTTGTTTTTTTTCAAAAGCTAAAAAATATCCACATCCCTAACGTCTGTAGTTGGCACATTTCGTGTACTTAAGGTTTCATTAAATCGCAGTCAAAAAGGATATGCGAGACCGTGCTATTGCTGTCACAGGTAAGTTGATAACATGGCAGTATAAGTTCGTGATGAATTGCACAACAGTCGGACAGTTAGACTTACAGTAGGTCTTGAAACAAAAGAAATAGTCCTTTGAGATGAAAGGCATAAAAGGTGTCGTTCAAGGGTATCGTTCATGTCTTCGGTTACAACAGGCATTTGACTCCTACTATCTGAGACTTGTTTTGCTCCCCTTTTTGCTGTTCAAGCCGTTTGACCATTGAAACGACAGCCGTTGTGGGGGATGCTATCAAACAAAAACCCACATTTCTGGCTTTTACAGTTAGAGAGTGTTTCAAAGACTGAATTTCGAATGATATCTTTTTTTCCTTCTGAATTATTTCAAAACAAACGTGTACACACACACACACACACACACACACACACACGCACACACACACACACACACACACACACACACACACACACACACACACACACACACACACACATACTCGCACGCACGCGCGCGCGCGCGCGCGCGCGCGCGCCCACGAACACAACAGCAACAACAACAACAACAACAAAGAAACAAGCAGACACACAAACCAGGACATTTTCTTAAACTGATCAAGAATCACCACAAATTAGAATATAAATGATGTCCACTCGCCAAAGAACAAGATGATTTAATGCTATTAGAGTGGCCGATAATACCTTACGCTGAATGTCCATTTCCAAGGCATTAGAACTTTTCCGTTCTGAGATAACAGACCCACAAAAGCTGACACTGCACTACTGCTGTATAGAACTGAACCATCTGTGCAGACTTTTGAATAATTGTTAAACATTTCTTCCAGACTAGTACTGATTTCCATGTGGATACTCGGCTTTTGTTGTTTCAGTACCGATATGCTGACTTTAGCACTTACCAACTCCCAGAGAAGGACCGGAGGCGCAGCTGCACATGGTTCCACATCGCGTGGATTAACTTGAAAGTATTAGAAACCCCTGTCACATCTTTATGTGGAGCGAGTGTTTATGAGGTGTTAGAAACCTCTGA
>JADBJO010008322.1:89127-91627 GCA_016801955.1 Conus betulinus | reverse complement strand
CTCTCTGTCCCTCTGTCTATCCCTCTCACTCTCTCTCTCTCTCTCTATCTCTCTCTCTCTCCGTCTCTTTCCCCTCTCCTTTCTTTCTCCTCTCCATCTTCTCTCTCTCTCTCTCACTCTCTCTCTGTCCTCTGTCTCTCTGTCTCTTCTCTCCTCTGTCTCCCTCTCTCTCTCTCTCCTCTCTCCCCATCCTCTCCCCTCCTCTCTCTCTCCCCCTCTCCCCATCCCCCCTCCAGCCCGAACCCCCCCTCCTTTTTATTTCCTTTCCCTTCTCTCACCTCTCCCCCCCCCCCCCACCATTCTCTCTCTCTGTCTCCCCCATCCCCTGGTCTCCCCCCCCCCCCACCTCCCCCCCCTCCCCCCCCTCCCCCTCCCTCCCCCCCTCCCCCCCTCCCCCCCCCTCCTCTCCCCTCTCCCCTTTCTTTCTTTCCCCCCCCCCCCCCCCCCCCCCCCCCCCACTTTCTCTCTTGGTAATTTCATCCGTCTCAGCCCGAACCCCCCTCCTTTTATTTCCTTTCCTTCTCTCACCTCTCACCTCCACCATTCTCTCTCTGTCTCTCTGTCTCTGTCTCTCTCTGTCTCTCTCTCTCGCTCGCTCGCTCGCTCTCTCGCTCGCTCTGTCTGTTGTGTCTGTTGTGCAGAAGAGCAATGGACCAGGCGAGATTCCCAAGCTTTGAGTCAGGAGGTGGTAAATATCCAAGAGACGTTTGCTGTGAAAATCGAATTCGTGTGGAACTGAGTGAATTGGGGTTACGTTCCCTGGGTTACGTGTGTCTGTCTGTGTTCTAAGGACATGTGCGCGCTCTTTGCAAACGCAGCAAACGGAACTATTCTACCCCCCCCCCCCCCCCCCCCCTCCCGACACACACACCTATCCCCTTTCCACGACCTCCCTCGACCTGACCCCCCCCCCCCCTCCCCCCCCCCTTCCCCTCCCATGCCCGATGATTGTGTGCGTACCCCCCTAAATCTCATTATTTCTGTGCACCTGCAAAGATCAACAGTTTAAACAACACACACACACACAACACACACACACACACACACACACACACACCACACACACACACACACACACACACACAGAGTGTCTAACAGAAAAATACATAATATTATGTAAACCACAATTAGCAACTTTAAATATTAGAATTGAAATGGTTAACAATTGCAGGCATAGGTGGAAATTCCTATCAGTGAGTAGAATAAAAAAAAAACAAACCCACCCGAGAAGCACATGTAACACGTGAAATAATATATATAACACTGACAGCACAAGCCTCCCGCATCCTGACGACTGCACATGCAAGAAACAGACCTGTTGATACATACATATCTATATCTATCTATCTATCTATCTATCTATCTATCTATCTATCTATCTATCTATCTATATGAAATCGTTCGTTCAATTTTTCTTTTATTTCTTTTTCTCCCTAAAGGGTAAAAATCGGCAACATAATTCCATATAACTGGCAATACATTCGAGGGTATGTGTTTTGTGTATGCGAGGGATTAAAAACATATAAATGTCTATGATAAACATAGCTGTGTCCATGTATGCCTTCATTGATTTGCCCATTGATCTGTCATTGTGTGTCTATTTGTTTGGTTGTCGCTTTCTGTGTATCTTTGCCGTTGATAGATCTCTCTGTAAATGTCTTTGTCTTAATCATGTGTATAGATTTATATCTATGTATGTGTCTCCGTCGATTTATCAGTTCTTGTGTCTTTCTGTCGGTCGGTCGTTTCGCTACTTGCTCAGTCTCTCTAGCTGGTATGAATCCCCCCTGTCTACCTGCAGTTACCACCAAAAACACCCCCCCCTGCCATCCCACCCCCCTAAAGATACATTCACATCTAATGCACGCACACACACACACACACACACACACACACACACACACACACACACACACACACACACACACACACACACACACACACATACGCGCACGCACGCATGCACGAACAACGCGCGCGCGCACGCGCACACACACACACACACACACACACACACACACACACACACACACACACACACACACACACACACACACACACACACACACACACAGACACGCACGCACGCTCTCTCTGTCTCTGTCTCTGTCTCTGTCTCTGTCTCTCTCTCTCTCTCTCTCTTGAAATCGTAAACCTTTCAAGGGTGTGGAGACAGACAGACAGACAGACAGACACACAGACAGACAGACACACAGACAGACAGACAGAGAAAGAGAGGGGACCCTAGGGAAGGGGGGGGGGGGGGGCACGTGCATGTTTCGAACCCTTTGCATTGAATCCGCGTTGGTGGGTTGTAAGGGGGTTGAGGGGTGGAGGTGAGGGTGGGGGAAGGGAGAGCGGCGGAGGCAAAAGAGGGCGGAGGGCGGAGGGGAGGGGAGGGAGGAGTGACATGTTGCCACAGCCAGTTTATGTTCAGGATCGCGGGGTCGGGATTCGCGTGCTTTAACAAAAAACAAAAACACGATCAAATGACAACAGC
>JADBJO010008322.1:74127-76627 GCA_016801955.1 Conus betulinus | reverse complement strand
CGAACAGCTGCATCAATGTAACGTTCACCAACACGCCTCCAAACTCTAGTTCGGCCGTCATTGTGTTCAAGACTAAACCGCGACTCATCATCTGAAAAGAGGACCCTGGGACCACTGTTGGTGGTTCCATCTCACATGACGATGGCAGAAAGAAAGCTCGGCGAGCCAGCCTATGGGCTGCTAGCAGTCGTGGTCGAACAGCTGGGCGACGTGATCTGAGGGGCCCCGAAGTGGTGAAGTTGAAGACGGTTTCGTATGGCTTGACGGCTGAGGATGGATGGTGTTATTTGCCATACGAAGCTGCCTTTGGATGCTGGTGGAAGTGGTATCCCGCTGCAATAGCATAATAGGGCTCTGCCTCTCGATGAAACGATCTTCTCTGGGAGTAGTCTGCCTAGGCCGACCTGACCGTGGCCTCTTCAACGCTGTTGGTCGCCCTAAAAACGCTGATTCAGTCTAACAATAACTGAATGATGCACACCAAGTCGTCGCGCCACTTCAGCCTTTGCAATGCCATCTTGTATCCACGCAATCGCCCTGGTTTTGTCAAAGGTGCTAAGTTTTCTTCGTTCGGGGCATGGTGAGGGGAGAAAAGGGCTGACAGTAACCAACCCCGCGCTTAAAACAGCCAAAAAGAAGGGGCATAAAACTCACTTGAGAGACTGCTCTTGCACGGAAAAAAGAAAAAAATTTTCATTTTACACATCTTGTGTCGCCAGCAAGCTTGATGCAAAACAGGCACAGTTAACGCAACTTTGCACTTTTTTATCCCGCGCGGTAACGAGGTCACCAAGACCCCCGTGCGCACTACCAGTTGACACAGGCTGGATTACACACTGCTGTGTGAGATTCCATCATTGGTTGCCGCATAAAAAAAAAAAAAAAAAAAAAAAAACAATGTTTTTTGAAAGGGATGAATCAACCCCCTGTGTGCAAAGGCCTGTGCTTAACTTTATGTGACTAGTATATAAGCTTTGCGTGGTAGCCGTTGCAGCTCTATCGCTTGTAATGTGATTCAGTGTCTGTGACGGGTTAAGTATGAAATAATATTCAGTGGAAAACGTCCTAAAACACCACATGCCATTTTATCAATCATAAATTGGGAACCCCAAAAATTGTTTACACGCCATGAAATTGACTTTTCAAGTATTTTTCAAACCAGGAATTCCCCGTCCCTCAGATGAATTAAAGTAATGTTGGTTTTATGTTCGTATAACTTAAAAAAAAAGTTTGGTGACATGGTTTACCATTTTGAAAATCGCTGTGTAAACCTAGATGCCCCCCCCCCCCCCCCCCCCCCCTTTTCCTCTTCTTTGTTTTGAATTATCTGCGCCATGCTCAAAACTTATTTTTGTTGTAAAATTCAAGATCGGGTAAACATTTGGCTCCAAAATTTCAATGGTTTACTCTCATTGGAGCGTTTCTCTCTTTGACCGAAAAAATGATGTGTTTGCAAAAAAAAAAAAAAAAAAAAAAAAGGAATCTTTGTTTGATTCTTATCAAGTGTAAGCTTCAAATTAGCACGGCGAAACTTTAAACAGTGCAACGGATTTAGCAGACCAAAAGGTATAAATAATAATGATAATAATAATGAATACGTATATAGCGCCTATTCTCGGCTAGAGACCAAGCTGTAAGCGCTTTACAAACCACACTCGTTTACACAACGGGCTGCCTACCTGGGAAGTGCCGACTGAAGAGCTGCCAGCTGACGCTTTATTCAGTCGTTTCCCGTGTCATTTCATGCAGGGTGCATGCCATGTGTAACGTGTCATCCATACCAACGGCCAAATTGGCCTACTCTTCCGAAAGTTGGTGATGGGATTTTACGTGTGTGCAAGATGTTATGCGTGCGTTCACACACGGAACCTCGGTTTATAGTCTTATTCGAAGGACTGTATGGGAAATGGAGTCAGAGCCAATGTAACTCCGAGAAAAAAAATCCTCCTGTACCGAAACGGTCCGGCGGAGATTCAAACCGGCGACCCCAGGATCACGAGGAGCCAGCGCTCTGCCAACTGAGCTATACCGGCAGCTGAGCTAGATGACAACAAAACAACATCGTCAGCAAATTGTGGCGAAGATAATTTCATTATACCTGCAAGTAATTAAATACGATGTCTCCCATTTGAAGCAACGTGATCAGCTAACTAGAAAATAAAAAAGAGAGGAAATAAGTGTGGATTAAATGCACTTCCCTGGCGACCACCAACAAGGCGGGCAAAAAACAGTCTGATAGTTTGTTATTTTTACTCCAACAAAAAGACACTAAGGAAATGTATATATCCCTCATTTAAAGTGTTCTCTTAATGTCATCATTTCTAATACAATCTAATAATAAATTCTGTCCAAATAAATCAAACGCTTTTTTTAATCTACATACATGGCATCTGATATTTTACCATTCTTATTTAACAAGCGTAGAGACAGAACATTTAATCGAGGATAATAGAATGCTTTCTTCAAAACCTAGCTTAGCATTCAGACACCACATTTACAT
>JADBJO010008322.1:61627-64127 GCA_016801955.1 Conus betulinus | reverse complement strand
ATGGAGAAAGGACGATAAGTATCGAGTGAAGGTGATTAAGACTCATCCCTCCTCGCCAGACTCCAGGAGGGTGTCATCATCCTTCTTCAGCACTCCACGCAGTCACAGCATGGTGGGACTTCACTGGATCTGGCTGGCTCAGCGGTGTGCTCTTCTCAGTCCCACCACATCCCCCTCCCCACCCCCCCCCTTCTGTCTGTCTGTCTGTCTGTCTGTCTGTCTCTCTCTCTCTCTCTCTCTCTCTCTCTCTCTCTCTCTCTCTCTCTCCCTCTCTCTCTCTCTCTCTGTTAGCTCTAGAAAAAGAAAAGGCTTGATCTCACTGACTTTTGTAATAGTGTCTGATGCTGATACAGTTTGATGATCACTTTTACGTTTTTCTTCTTTCTTTCTTTCTTTCTTTCTTTTCTTTCTTTCTTTCTTTCTTTCTTTCTTCATCATCATTATTCTTCTTCTTCTTCTTCTTCTTCTTTCTTCTTCTTCTTCTTCTTCTCTCTTCTTCTTCTTCTTCTTCTTTCTTCTTCTCACCCCCCCTCCCCCCTCTTTTCTCTGCTTGAGTATGTGTGTGTGTGTGTGTGTGTGTGTGTGTGTGTGTGTGTTTGTGTGTGTGTGTGTGTGTGTGTGTGTGTGTGTGTGTGTGTGTGTGTGTGTGTGTGTGTACTATGTATTGATTTGTTATCAAGACGAATCCGTTTTTTATTTTCTACTACTTTATTCCGAAATGCTTTAACTGTTTACATTTACTGAGCTATTCAGTTTGCCTGTTTCATTCTAGATTTTTCCTTCTCTTTCTTGGCGCTGCAAATATGATCTTGTTCCCCCTTGACACAAAGAGTGTATAGGTAAATGTCAATAAATATATCTGAAGCGTCTCTCTCTTTCTCTCTCTCTCTCTCTCTCTCTCTCTCTCTCTCTCTCTCTCTCTCTCTCATTTCAATAATGATGACAACATCTTTTAAGACAATGGTGTGACGACGAAATTAACAGACTATAACACCTCCTCATACAAGATTCTACTCAACTGCCAGGCAAAATCCATTCTAAGGACACGCTGGAACTCAAAGTTCACAGCACAGCAACTGAGAGAACACACACTGGCACTCACAGAGAACTGAGAGAACACACGCTGGAAACTCACTCACAGCAACACCTAGCAACTGAGAGGAACAGCAACTGAGAGAACACACGCTGGAACAGCTGAGAGAACACACAGGAAAATCAAACTGAGAGAAAACACACGCTGGAAATCTCACAGCAACTGGAACTCTCAACGTTCACAGCACAGCAACTCACAGAGAGAACACACACAAACTGAACTCACACGCAAACTGAACGACAGAACACACGCTGGAACTCACAGCAACCCACTGAGCAGAACACACACTGGAACTCACAGCAACTGAGAGAACACACGCTGGAACTCACAGCAACTGAGAGAACACACGCTGGAACTCAACTTCACAGCACAGCAACTGAGAGAACACACACTGGAACTCACAGCAAACTGAGAGAACACACACTGGAACTCACAGCAACTGAGAGAACACACGCTGGAAACTGAACTTCACAGGAACACAGCAACTGAGAGAACACACGCTGGAACTCACAGAAAAACTCACAGCAACTGAGAGAACACACACTGGAACTCACAGCAACTGAAAGAGAACACACACAGGAACTCACAGCAACTGAGAGAACACACACTGGAACTCACAGCAACTGAGCACACACTGGAACTCACAGCAACTGAGAAAGAACACACACTGGAACTCACAGCAAGAACACACTGCAACTGAGAACTCACACACACACACGCTGGAACTCACAGCAACTGAGGAACTCACAGAACAAAGAAACACACTGGAACTCACAGCAACTGAGAGAACACACGCTGGAACTCACAGAAACTGAGAGAACACCACACTGGAAACTCACAGCACACTGAGCGAAAACTCACACTGGAACTCACAGCACTGAGAGAACACACGCTGGACTGACGCTGGAACTCAACGTTCACAGCACAGCAACTGAGAGAACAGAAACAAGAACAAAAACCCGGAACTGGCGTATCTTCAGCCTCACTACAGATACGTGCCATGCAAGAGCTGTCTGGCTGCAAACCAAATTATGAACGCGCCAAGGCCTTGTTTAAGGAGTCGAGTATTTATAGACTGGCGCAATTGGATTGTTTTGAGAATTTTCATTGTGTCTGAAAGTGGAGTCTCCTCATTTTCTTCCGTATGGCCATCAGTGTACCAGCCAGGTGGTTCCAAGCAGACAGATTAAAATCACAGGAAGGAGATTATTTGCAGCTCTTGGAGCTGGCGCAGACTGAAACAGGGTCACGGGTGAGTGCCAAGGCCTGAGATGTGACGTCAACTGAGGGGAAGGTCATGTCTTTGGAGATTGTGATTTCATCGGTGAAGACCTCCCAAAGCAAGGCAAATAGTTGGTGGGGGGGAGTTATTCTTTTGATCAATTATCAGTTTACACATAAATGGCT
>JADBJO010008322.1:39127-49127 GCA_016801955.1 Conus betulinus | reverse complement strand
TATCTATCCATGTTTATGTATATGTACACACACACACACACACACACACACACACACACACACACACACACCACACACACACACACACACACACACATGCACACAGAGTAGCGTGGAAGTGAGAGAGGTGTAGGAGGACATTTGGTGACTAAATTGACAGCAATTTTCGGCAGGACTGCACGGGAAGATGTCGAAACTCAGTGCATCGCCATTAAGAATTTTCTCTGCAACTGCACAGATTAAAGACACATTCATGCACGCGCAAAATGCACACCCATTAGCGCACTCAAACATACACACACACACACACACACATACACACACACACACACACACACACACACACACACACACACACACACACACACGCACGCACGCACGCACGCACGCACGCACGCACGCACGCACATACACACGATATGAAAATGAATCAATATCAATTCAGTTAGAAAGAAACAAAACGCTCCTGGGATTTCTTGAAATCAGTAAAACAAAAATCACCTTAAATCTTCTATAAGTACTTTCGTTTCTTTGTTTCTTAATTATGATCATATTTTTGGATGGCGAAATGAACAAGTTAAAAAAAAATGCTTATATAGGCTGTATATACCTTGAGACAGCCATGCGAAGAACTAGGTTTTGCCATAGAGTAAAAATATTTAACAGAACGTATTATGATGCAAGGGTACATTACAAATCAGTACAAGAGAGTACATAACGACACCACCTTGTGTTTCGCAATACTCTAAAGTACAAAATCATGTATTCCGCAGAACAACGCAACGCAGCTTAACACTATGACATGCAACCTTACACGATTCGAAACAACGCGGTGTAATGCTATACAATATATACACACGCTCATCTGCGCGCATGCATGTATATGCATATCTAAATCTTTCTAGCCCATTCTCTCTCTCTCTCTCTCTCTCTCTCTCTCTCTCTCTGCTCTCTCTCTCTCTCTCTCTCTCTCTCTCTCTTGTTTGCTCACTCGACAATGCAGACATTGTGGCGCATGCTTTGATACTCTTTTTCAGTTCTCTTCACAAGTTTGCCTACCTGTTCGTCTGTTTGCATGTGTCTCTGTGTGTATCTGTCCGTCTGTCTGCCGTCAGTTTGTTCATCAGTCTGTCTGTCTGTCCCTCTGTTCGTCTGTCTGTCTGTCTGTCTGTCTGCCTACCTGCCTGGCTGACCAACTATCCCTTTGTCTGCGAAATATATGTGTGTGTGTGTGTGTGTGTGTGTGTGTGTGTGTGTGTGTGTGTGTGTACACAATGATATCCTACTGAAACTGTAAGATGGCTTAATTCCGAAAGAAAGCAAAGCAATACCAATAGCAGCAGCCTTATGGACAAACTTTCGCATCATAGGTAGAGAATCACTGTGAAAATGATGCTCTTTTATCATTCACAGGTGAATCGAAGGGCATCCCACTCATCCCTACACTGATGAAAAAAAGCATGCCAAGCCCAATGTCAATGGGAGAAAGACGAGAATAAAAACCTGTGACAGATGGTGAAGAGGATATTATGATTTCCTTTGCATCCTCTGCCCCACAGAATTTCGAGTTTCTGCAAGGAACAGAATCCCAGAGACAGAATCCATTTCACATGATCAAGGAATGCATTTGAAAATTAACAGTCGCTGACACCTTAGGACCAACAGCTTGAATGCTCCAAGTCTCTAAGAAGTGGTCAGTAGTACATACATCTTCTCTCCCCTCTCTTCTTTCTTCCTTCTTCTTCTTCTTCTTCTTCTTCTTCTTCTTCTTCTTTTCTTCTCTTCCTCTCTATCCTCCTCCTCTCTCTGTCCTGTCTGTCTGCTCTCTGTCTGTCTGTCCTCTGCCTCTCTATCTATCTGTCTGTCTGTCTGTCTGTCTCTCTCTCTCTCTCTCTCTCTCTCTCTCTCTCTCTCTCTCTCTCTCTCTCTCTCTCTCACTAACTTCGACAATCCTAGGTCTGAAGCAAAGGAAGAGCACACACTGAGGCAGAAAAAAGTCCCCACCCCTCCTCCCCGAGGGCAGGGGGGGGGGGGGGGGGGAGGGGGGGGGAGGGGGGGAGGAGGGAAGGTGAGGCAAGGAGCTCTGGGCGGAGACTACCTCACCACTAACTACCTGGACTCGAGTCCACTTACACGGCTGACCTAACAATGCTGTGAAAAGTGGTGCAGGCTGTACTTACATCAAATCTACAGAATGCGGCACCATCAGCATGTCAGTGTCCGCTGATTCTACCTGCCGAATGTACCGTGCTAAACGATGGGCCCAGCCAAACTGCCTGTTCAGGTTATGAATCGGACAGACAACACCCAGTACCAGATACTCCTCTTCCTCTTCATCCAGTGGTGGATATTACCCTGATCAAGGATCTTCAGGGAGATCATCGTTGGCGCACAGGATGCATGCTATGTGTGTATTTGTCATCCATACCATCGACCTGCGGAAAATCTCCTCTTCCGATGATGGTGATGGAATTTAATGTATGTGTACAATTTCACGTGCGCGTGTGCACACCGAACCCTCGGCTTTGTAAGTCTCGTTCCCAATGACTTTCAGGAAATGGAGTCAGAACCAGTTTTAAACGCAAGGAAAAACATCTCCCTTAACCGGACAGTTCTGCTGAGACTGGAATCTGAAACCCTGCCTTGTCAACAGGATCACGAACCTGACGTTCTCCGCCAACTGAGCTATTTCGGCTCTGAGTGTGTTTGGCCTTCATTTTATTGGACTGTCCTCGGGGTGTCCGGATACAATATTAAGATTAGATCCTGCAGAACATTACACAAAACTGTAGATCGTAGATACCAAGTCAGAATACGGCACTGTTGTGGATTCTCTCCCTCCCTCTGTCATGTCTTGGGTTTGTTCGGATTTGAAGTGCGTGCTTCTCTGAGTCCCACTCTCACTTCGGGTGTATTTTGTTCTTTCTTGTCTTGGGATATGAAACAGCAGGCACACTCTCCGAGGCGGGCGGGAAGATGGATCAGACCTCACACATTTCAGTTAAAGAGAAGTGAAATCAGTCTTAGGGAGCCACTCTGGAACCACGTTGAGCCAGCGTCTTCACTTGGAGAGAACAATAGCCACCAGTTCGACCGAGGTAAGCATCTTATCGTCTCCTTTCTTAGAAAATATTCTTCTCGGCTGGTTTTTCTTCCAGGGAATGTAGGCTCGTCTCTTCTGTTGCAGGAATGGGAAAGGTCTTTCATGCCAACAGAGATCAGCCTCCGTCCAGCATTCTGTGCTCAGCTTTGCACCTGCAGATGACAAGCCGCGTCCAGATTCAGACGAGGACGATTGCTGTTTCATCTCAATAAGACTCTGAATCTTCTGTCTTGATGAATGCCCATACGTGGCGGGCTCACAGACCCTCGATCAACGCCGAGCAGTCCCTTTCCTCTTTGGAGGCCCCGAACCGCCAGACATGTCCAGTGTGGCGGAGCAGGGGAGGAGAGAGCAGAGAGCGCTCAGAGAGAGGAGAGGAGACTTTGGAGAGAGCGAAGAGAGAGAGGTCCAGTGTGGGGTCGGGATGAGGAGATTTAGAGAGAGAGAGAGAGAGGAGAGAGAGAGAGGGGCGTGGAGAGGAGAGGGAGAAGGGGGGGAGAGATATAGAGAGGGAGAGTGAGAGAATGAGAGAGAAAGAGAATCGTGCATCGCGGAGAGACAAGGGGATATTTCGGGGGATGCTGCGCTCTATGTCTCGGAGAACGGTAGGGGGGGCGGAGGGTGGGGGGGAGGCCTCTGATTCTTTCTTCAACCACCCCACCCCCACCCCCCCCGGGTTACTGTGATAAAGCTTTACTCCCATCGCCCCCCCCCAACCAACAAGGGTGGGGGACGGGTCTGAGGCCCTCTAGGCTCGTAGTGACTGCGGTAAATAAAAATCTATGAGTTCTATCGAAAGGGAGGGGGGGTTTGGGTGTACTGTGTGATAAGCTTTACAAAGCCCACTTTTACAAGTGGTGGACGGGGGCGTGGGGGTCGCCCGCCACGGTTAGGGGATCAGAAGGTCATTTGGTGCGTAGGCCCTCGCAACTCATTAATCCGGTACCCTTACCATCTACATAACCCCCCGTTGGAGGTAAATGAACATGACAAAGATTGAACTGACCATGCATCACAGAAATACATGAAGAGATACGACTCCGATCAGTGATCTTACGGTATCACGCATTCATTATGTACTCGTGTGCATTTTACAGTCCCATTCTCAAACTTTCTATGAACAATTGCGATGCGACAATGCAACAGTCCACGATGGATCGCCAAGTTTCGTTCATCGACCTCTATGTCTCGTGTCCACGCAGCCTCGAGTCTTCCTTCAAGGGGACGCAAAACGGTCGTTATTTCCTTTTGTTTCTTCCAAACATGCCATGATGGTCTCTTATTGTAATATTGTCGGCGTGTGGTGTCGTGGACATAATGAAATCAGAAGAATCTTCACAGTCACAGGCTACCTTCTTTCATACACATGTTTGCTTCTGCGACAAAGGGCTTTCGTCGGTCTCACGTTGAGTTTGAGTTCTGTGCCGTAGTTACTAATGGACTGTCTTTGTGTCTTTCGGTATCAGAAGCGTCTTTGCAACATAGTCTCAATTAACACTTTTGTCGGTGCCACATCACTGTCATTATGAATTCTAATGTGGGAAAGCAACACTCAACAGTCTATGTCACACACTGTGCCGTGTCGATGCGTGTTTCATTGTGCTAGACGGGGGCACGTGGTGCAGGCAAAGAATACAGTTGAGGGTGGGGGGGGGTGGTCAGAAGACAAATATGTCAGCACAGCAGCTCCATTGATGTTGTCATTTCTGTCGGAATCTGTATGACAAACACGTTGGAGTCGGTAGGTAGGAACAGACCGGACGGGGAAAGAAACCTCACTTGCCTTCAGTTTCCTGTGTTCCTCGTCCTCGGCCTCTCCTGTCCTGCCTGACCCTGTGATGCACAGTTTCGTCCTGATATACAGCACTGTTAGCTTTGGGCTGGCACGGCAGGGGAATGGTCGTCAATCGTTTTTAGTGTCTAAGAAGGACAACAGTCTGATTGTCACTGTCTTCCGTTTTAAAGACGATAATGTCTGTTACCCAGAGCGGGCGTTTCAGGAGATTTCCTGAATTCAATGGAAGCCCTTCAATTGGCATTATTGAAGTTTTGTTGCAAACACTGAACCAACATTGTCCGGATACTGTGGGAAGTTCAACTTGCTAGCAGACAGAAAAAGGGAAGGCATTCGCTGCGAGAGAGGAGAGGTGGAGATGAGAACGCGATGAGGAGAGCGGGTAGAAAGAGGCAAGATCGGTTATGAGAACGAGGTGAGACAGGAGGAGACGGAAGGGCCACAGGAGGAAGCACAGAGGAGAGGGAGAGAGACGATAGAAGGCGAGTGAGAGAGGAAGAAGAGCGGGAAGAAGAGAGGATGAGGACGAGGAGAGAGGTAAAGACGCGAGAGATGGCGGAGGCTGAGAGAGGGCGCGAGGGATGAAGAAATAGGATGAGACGAGAAAACAGAAAGTGTTGTGTGGATTGTGAGGAGAGACGGGAGAGGGAGAACGAGATGGAGAGGAGAAGAGAGGGGGGGGGAGGGGAGAGGCGCGAGGAGTGAGAGATGATCGAGAGGAAGAGGAAAGAAGAGAGGAGAGGAGGAGGGCGGGACAGAGAGGAGTGGATAGAGGGAGTGACAGACAGAGCCAGCAGACAGACAGAGCCGGAGACAGGGGAAAGAGGAAGAGGAACTGGAACAGCCAGAGATAGACCCGAGACAGAAGGACAGCGACAGAGGAGCAGACGGGACGAAGAGGAGACAGAATGAAAGGGAGCCGAGAACAGCAGACGACAGAGGACAACAATAGGAAGACAGCCCTAACCAAACAGAGGAGAGAAGAGGAGGGGGAGAGAGAAGAAGGGGACCAGACACAGCCACTGAGGTGATCCCGGCAAGTAAAGACAGGACACGTGTAGAAATGAGATCAGGAGGAGACAGATGGAGAGCACAGACGAGAGAGAGACGAGATGGCAAAGAAAGATGAAGAGAGAGGATGGGAGGTGCAGAGAGAATTTAAGGGAGAAGGAGCTAGAGACGAAGAGCGGCCGCGAAAGAGTCGCAAGGGCTCTGAGAGGGAGCGATGAGAGATACGGGAGAGGGGGGGGGGGGGGGGAGGGACGGGGGGGGAGCGGGGGGGTGGGGGGGGGGGGGAGTGAGAGGGCGGGGGGAGGGAGAGGGGGGGGGGGGGGGGGGGGAGGGTGGCGGGGGGGGGGGGGGGGTGAGGAGAGCGAGGGCGGGTGGGGGGGGGGGGGGGAAGAGCAGGGAGGGAGGGCGGGGGGGACAGTGCGGAGAGCGTGTATGGGGGGGGGCGGCCGGGCGGCTGCTGGCGGGGGGGAGACCGCCAGCCGGGGGTTGTGGGGGGGGGGGGGGGGGCGTGAGGGGCGGGGGATAGGGGGACGGGGGACAGCCAGTGAGTCCCAGGACAAACACCCGAGTCCCAAAGACAGTATGACATACATACAGAAACAAAAGACCCCCAAACACCAAATATAATGAGAGGCAAACGGAGTCCACCGTTCGGGTGTCACAGAAGGCAGGACTTCTCCCTAGAGACATCATGGACTGGATAGCCGTGACAAGCAGATCGGGAGGACGGCTACTAGAATGAAAGAAGAAGAAGAAGAAAGAAGAGAAGGTAGCTGAGGAGACGGGAGTGACCACGAGGCCGGAAGCACGAGGCCAGAGAGAGGAAACAACAGGAAATAGAATGGGAAGCAAAGGAAGCACCGTGTCGAATGAAGATTTCTTACGACCGAAGACTACGACCATTCGATCGACGACGACCAGACCGCCGAGAAGAAGAAGACGAAGAAGGTGAGGAGGAGTGAAGAGGAGGAGCAGGAGGAGAAGAAGAAAGAAGAGGAAAAAAAGCCGACGGCGAAGAAGGACGACGACTACGACGACGACGACGACGACGGACAAAGAAGAAGGAGAAGAAGAAGAAGAAGACGACGACGGACGGACAAAGAAGAAGGAAAGAAGAAGAGAGGAGACACACAGGACAGATTTTAACTTGTTTACCCGCCTCTTCGGCGCTGGTTTTTCATGATCACTGTCATGTTCAGGCCAGATTCTTTTAAGTGAAAATCCAATTCAGTTTAGTCCCACCAAACCCTTCTGCTGTTGCCTGTGATGGTTATTGTTCAACACAAGAATTGTGGTTACCTGTAGGACTGGCAGGGGAAGTTGACAGAAATTCCAGCATATCATGTAGTCCAAAACACATACCTAAATATACATGAACACATAAAGAAAGAAAAGAAGAAAAAGAAAAGACAGAGATGGACACATATTTCAGCAATCTAATATCTGGTCCAGCCCTCCTTCTATTGAAAGTCTACCTCATTATCAAAATACAAACCGAAAAGTATTGTCTTTTAAGCCAGAGGTCCACAAAGAAAATCAACTAGGACAGATTCTGTTTCTAGTTAAGTGCCACCATTCTTTTTTTTTTGAAAACACGAACCAAAAAAAAAAGTAGCATAATGTAGTGTAGACAACAGATAGATGTCCACTCTCCAACTGCAAAAATTTTGAGTATGAAAAGATCATTGTCCCCTCTCCTAGTACCTTTGGTGTATGAAAAACGATCATAATGTCATACGCTCCTACAATTTTTGGTCGGTGTGTGAGAAAAAAGATCATAATGTCGACTCTCTCTACTATCCTTGGTGTGTGAAAAGATCGAATATCCCACTCTCCAACTACCTTTAGTGTATGAAAAGATCTCCCACTCTCCAACTACCTTTGGTGTATGAAAAGATCTGATGTCTCACTCCACAATACCTTTAATGTATGAAAAAGATCTGATGTCACTCTCTAACTACCTTTAGTGTGTGCAAAGATCTGATGTCCCACTCTCTAACTTACCTTTAGTGTATGAAAAGATCTGATGTCCCACTCTCCAAAATCTTTAGTGTATGAAAAGGTCGGATGTCCCACTCTCTAACTACCTTAGTGTATGAAAAGATGCCTGATGTCCCACTCTCCAAACTACCTTTAGGTGTATGAAAAGATCTGATGTCCCACTTCCAAATACCGTTAGTGTATGAAAAAGATCTGATGTCCCACTCTCCAAATACCTTTAGTGTATGAAAAGATCTGATGTCCCACTCTCCAAATACCTTTAGTGTATGAAAAGATCTGATGTATCCACTCTCCAAATACCTTTATTGTATGAAAAGATATGATGTCCCACTCTCTAACTACCTTATTGTATGAAAAGATTATGAGGCCCACTCTCTAACTACCTTTAGTGTATGAAAAAGATCTGATGTACCCACTCTCTAACTACCTTTGGTGTGAAAAGATCTGATGTTTGTCCCACTCTCTCCACTACTACCTTTAGTGTGTTGAAAGATCTGATGTCCCACTCTCTAACTACCTTTAGTGTATGAAAAAGCATCTGATGTCCCGCTTTTCTAACTACCTTTATTGTATGAAAAGATCTGATGTCCCACTCTCTAACCTTTAGTGTATGAAAAGATCTGATGTCCCCACTCTCTAACTACCTTTGTTGGGTTTAAAGAAATCAGATGGTCCCACTCTCCAGTTCTTTTGGTGTAGGAAAAAATCAGATGTATCACTCTCCAAATATCCTCCCCGGATCATTCTATCTCCCCTGGTCCTCTCTTTTAAAAGGAAGGGGGGAGAGGGGGGAAGGGGCGTTTGTTTATGGCTTAACGTATTCTTAACAGAAAAACAATACAGAAAGGCCCTTCCCCTTTCTACCACAATCTGATCAGCCTGTTAAATTAGGGAAGCTGGCCCTCATCCCAGTCGTGAACAGATTCATTGAAATGAAATGACATGTAATAACCATTTCATCTGGGCTTTGCTCTGTGTTTCTTTTCTGTCTTTCCTTCCTCCTTTCTTCTTTCTGTTCTTTCTTTTGTTCGTTTTTCTTTTTTCTTTTCTTCTTTCCTCTTTACTCATTTATCTATTGATTGTTTGATTGATTTGTTTATGTGTTTGATTTTTCTTTGTTTGTTTATTCTTCCCCCAGTTTCAGTTTCTTCGGTCGTGCGTGCCTATGTGTGTGCGTGCGTGCCATGCTTGCCTGCGTGCTTTCGTGGTGCGTATGTTTGGCGCGCGCGCGCGCGCGCGCGCATGTGTGTGTGTGTGTGTGGTGTGTGTGTGAGAGAGAGATGAGAGAGAGAGACAGAGAGAGAGAGAGAGACAGAGGACAGAGACAGACGAGAGACAGAGACAGAGAGACAGAGAGAGACAGAGGAGAGAGAGAAAACAATATTTTGTTGCTGGTGTTGGGTTAGGTTTTTGCACTCTCAAACCACGATTCAGGGACGAACATAGATCTTAGATCGATCAACTAAAGGAATAGGTACACGGGAAATAACTCTTCGATCTGTATCTACACACCCTTATCAACAATGCCTCTGCTGATGAATGGTTTCCTGTGGCGAAGTACTGCGGTTCTTCATACCCCCATTCCGATCCTCTGATTTTTTTTCTCCCTTTTTCTTTCTTTCTTTCTTTCTTTCTTTCTTTCTTTCTTTCGTTCTTTTCTTTTTTTGTCTTTTTCTTTATTCTTTTTATTTTCGTAATGGGGGCGCGAGATTGTGGGAGGTGGTGTGGCTGGAAAGCGTTTGGTAGGGGGGGGGGGAGGGGCAGGGATATTCTACCTGCTTACATGCGCAGAAAATCAGAGAGTGACGGGACGTTGTTCTTTTCAGTGTTCACCGGTTAGAGTTCAACCCCCTAGAGCACCCTTACCTGAAAGAAGTCACAGGATTTTTAGAAGAACACAGAAAGCCTCGGTGTTTCACACTCTGTTGAGAGACAGCGTGCTGGTTTTGATGTGATTCTCACCGCTTCAGGCTGAAACGAGGATCGAAAAGAACTACGATAATCAGTATTGAGATCTGGGATCACACCACTTGCCTTCAATACTGCTTGATCTACCGTGACAATGTACAATGGCGGGTGTTGGTGTGTGT
>JADBJO010008322.1:21627-24127 GCA_016801955.1 Conus betulinus | reverse complement strand
ATAAAATCTTGTTCTTTCTAGACGATGCAAGGTCTACAGCATTTGAAATCAATGTTTCAGTTACAACATTTTCGTGAATCCCACAGAGATTCCTCTAAACCCACATTTAGAATGGCACCAAAAAAGATGAAACAGCCTTCCATCAATACATCATATAATCCCGGCATTATCGATGTGAAGAAGTGACACAAAAGTGCTTTTCTTAGATGTGCATGATAAACGTACTCACACAGAAAGAGGCTGAAGGTCAAAAGTGACAATGAACAGTGCACAGTTGGGCCATGTGTAGCAAAGTATGAGCTCTTCATTTATCGTGAATCAAGGAAACCAAGCCACAAGAAATCAACACAATGAATATCCTCACGTGTTTCTGCCGTAACTGTCTCACAACAGGAAAGATCTTGTGCCAGCACATCCTATCTTTGCTTTACTGACAGGAACTAAAGCAATAGAGCAGATGCTTAGTGATGTGAGGGAATGGGAGAGAGAGAGAGAAAGAGGGGGGGGGGGGGTGTGGGAGAGAGATAGAGAGAGGAGGGGGTGAGGGAAAGAGAGAGAGAGAGGGGTGTGGGGGGGGGGGGTAGGGTGTGTCTGTGTGTGTGTGCGTGTGTGAATATGTGTGTATTTGCATATAATATGTGCTTGTGTGTGTGTGTGGGTGTGTGTGTGTGTGTGTGTGTGTGTGTGTGTGTGTGTGTGTGTGTGTGTGTGTGTGTGTGTGTGTGTGTGTGCTGGAGGAGTAGGGGAGTTGGACTGTACATGCAAATGATATATGTGGCCCACTGATCGTGATGATTCTTGTATTATGTATGTTGTCTTGTGATACTGTTTGTTATGCACCTATTTAATGTCTCACCTTTTGAGATAATAAAGTATTCATATCATATCATATCATCATCATATCATATCATATCATATCATATCATATCATATCATATCATATCATATCATATATTATTATGTATCAAAACTATACATCGAAATAAACTATACATCATGCTTGACGTGTGCAAAAGAAGGCACTGACAAGCATTATGAGCAGGCCTGCACTGACATGTGCGCATGACGAACAGCAGACCATTGCTCCAGACAGTTCCAGGTCACTGTGACTTTGTTTTCAAAGTACACGTGGACTTTTGACCTCACGAGAGACTCGAGAGCACGGTGTCAACATCCCCTCCCCTGTCTACTACAGTTTACCCCCACCCCCTTCCCTCCAACTCCCACCCTCTCCAATTCCCCTAAAGCGTCCCTCGCTTGCGTTGCATCATGGTCCTATCAGCAGAACCAGTCCAGAATGGGGAGTGCGCGTGTTGAGAAGGTAGGCCCACGTTGGGCCATCTTTGGTTCAATAATGGATTGCGGTCTGTCTGTGCCTGGTCTTAATGGAGCTGTTTGCGTGCTCCTTTCTTTCATCCACCCCATCTCTGACACCTCCATTCCCCGCCCGCTTCTCTCTCTCTCTCTCTCTCTCTCTCTCTCTCTCTCTCTCTCTTCTCTCTCTCTCTCTCTATCTATCTATCTATCTCAAGCACAAGATGCGCTGAGCGACGATCCTGACCAAGTGGATGATTGTGGAAGAAGGGTTTGCAGATTCAGCCGACACAAACGACAAAACGAAACTCAAAGCTGCAAGTGCAATGCACGTTTGTGAATTGGACGTAAATGGCATGATGACCTTTGTTGACATTGCTATCCCCCGTTCTTAATCAACACCGGCAGTTCTTCTTTGACATTAAGGTTTTAGTTTTTTGTTTGTTTGTCTCGAAAAAAATTTTGTTTTACATTTTGTTTGTTTTGTTGTGTTGTTTATGGTGGATTTTTGTTTCGGCATATTTGTCGTTGCTCTGTGCTGTCGTTGGTACTGTGTTTGGTTTTCATAACTTTTTTTCCATTCTTTTGTGTCATTGAATCAGAATAATATCACAGGTCAAGTCTGTCAGGCGGCTTGATGGCATTGTGGCATCTTCGCAGATCAGGAGCATTGTCTGTTTCCAAGCTTTCACAATGAGTCAGGTCGTCTCAGTGTCAGAGTCTCTATCTCAGCTGGTTATCAGGTGGACGACTTGCTTTGCAGTGACCATCCAGGGTGATCTACTGCCATCAGCGCAATGGGCTGGATGTTGACGACAACATGGCCCATGACAACTGTATTGTTTATGTGACGTCATACATAGCTTCATAGCTTTCCCATTTCTACACTGCCACCCCCCTCTCACCTCGGAATACCTCCGTTTGCCGGTGGACGCATTTTCGTAGAGCAAAACTTTGAAAATCAGAGCAACCCAAAGGTGACCTTTTTTTTTACGATTGAAGTTATAATGAGAGACTTTGTACATTGCAAATGCACCATGTCCGAAGAAAACACAGGAAACTGGGGTGATGTCGGGGAGCGGAAGACTTAGACAGAGTTGTATACACTTAGTCAGTCGATTCCTCCCCACCCACCACCCTCCAAACAGGCCTCATCATTGGAAAAGAAATAGTGATGTCCTTGATT
>JADBJO010008321.1:84523-87023 GCA_016801955.1 Conus betulinus | reverse complement strand
CAATCGGACAACGATGCTGTAACACTGGTTGTTTGTTACACCTGCCTCTAAACTCTGGTCCTCCACCTACCTGACAAGAATGTGTATAAGTTATCGATCGTCTCTGTGCGAAAGTGACCTGGTCATCTGTCGTCTCAGGCTCACAGTTGATAAAACCAATTAGTTTCAAAATGAGATGACCGCAGGCAGAAACAGAAACAAATATTTCTAAAGGAAGTTGAAAGTAAATCCGCTGTTTGATTCAACGCCCGTCTTGCGCAAAAGCTGAGAAGAGAAGTGATTGCTCGTTCTTTCGTTTTCATCGTCCGGGTGTTGGTTTATCTTGCTTGAAGATCTAAGAGGTCGAAACGCGTCGTGATTTGTCTTTGTAATTTCTTTGTCCCTGTCATCAGTCGGATTTACTTGAATCACGTTTTGAAATATGATAACAGATGTCCTTTCATACATTCCACATTCAGCTGATTTAGGTAGTCGCATGCAAGTCTGTTTTGCACTCACAAGTCAGTGAGTTCATTTCTCTAATGCATTCTCTGCGTGACCGAAACGTACTGCGTCTGTAGTCTGAAAACACACACACACACACACACACACACACACACCACACACACACACACACACACACACACAACACACACACACACACACACACACACACACACACACACACACACACACACACACACACACCAAACAAACAGAGAAAAAACAAACAAACAAGCCTCCAAAGAACAAAGAACTGTGCCTAACCGAAAACATCATGCTGACATACTAGCAGGTCCTCGCAGAGAGACATGATCAGCTTGAGGTCAGAAAGAGGTGAGGCGAGTGTGGTGTGGAGGCGTGGGGAGAGGGGGTACAGGTGGGAACATGGGGGAAAGGGACGTAATTAGCTTGTCACCTCATCTTTTGATCAGTGACCCAAGTTGGAAAATGTGCGTGATGGCTTGACAAGTTGACAAGGTGGGAGGGTGGGGGGAGGAGGGGGAGGGAGAGAGAGAGAGAGAGAGAGAGAGAGAGAGAGAGAGAGAGAGACGCTTCAGCTTCAGACACTTCAGATACGTTGTTATTGACAGTGGGCCTATATAGCCTTTGTGTCAAGGGGGTACGGGTGTACATTAATATTTGCAGCGCTGAAAACAGTATATAATGCAGAGAAACCAAAATTGTAACGGACTACGTCAATGTTAACGATGAGGCCCGAAGCCATGTAGAAGAAAAAGAAAATAATGACGTGCTTTTTCGTCACTCAAAATGAATATGTAGGTGTTTTTTTTTTTTATATATATATATAAAAGTAACAACATGATCATACACATAAGTGCCTCAAACAGGCACACACGAGGGAGAGAAGAGAGAGAGAGAGAGAGAGAGAGAGAGAGAGAGAGAGAGAGAGAAGGTGGGGGGGAGGTAGGAGTTGTGGCCAGGGTTGGAGAGAGAGCATGACATGGCAAAGATTAATTTAAAAAAAAAGGGGGAGGGAGAGGGGGTGGAGGGGTAAGGGAAGGAAAAAAATGAGAATGAAAAATCTGGGATTTTTTTAAGATATAAAATCCTTCTCGAGCAACACATGGAGACCATTGTACCCCATCTTGAAGGCAGAACCATTTATATCGCCTGCTCCGAGGCCTGTCGTCCACTGGATCGGACTCGTCAGGGAGGTAGTCGAGCGCATGCTTGTACACGTTGAAAAAAAGTTATTATTATTAGTATTATTATTATTACTGTAATAATAATTATAATAATTATTATTAATAGGAATACTTATATAGCGCCTATCCTCGGGTAGAGACCAAGCTCTTAGCGCTTTACAATCCACAATCGTTTTACACACCACGAGCTGACTACCTGGGTAGTGCCGACTAAAGAGCTGCCAGCTGGCGCTTCATTCAGTCGTTTCCCGTGTCATCCAGTCCATATCAGTCAGTATTATATGTACCGTGTCATCCATACTAACGGCCAAACTGGCCATCTCTTCCGAAAGTTGGTGATGGGATTTGACGTGTGTGGTATATGTTTACGCGTGCGTTCACACACACGGGACCACGGTTTATAGTCTCATTCGAAGAACTGCATGGGCAATGGAGTCAGAACCAATGTTAACTCCGAGGGAAAAATCCCCCATGTACAGAAACGACCCGGCGGAGATTCGAACCCGCAACCCCAGTACAGAATCACCAAGATTACGAATTCGGCGCTCTACCACCGAGTTATTCCGGCATATCCCCAGTATTTTCATCTTGTTTTCTCAGTATCCTTCCGCTGAGCAAGGGAATTATGGCGAAGCTCCAATCAGCGTGGATGTGCCTGAGGATTAATTGCTACGTGTACAGGGACAACTGACGGAACCGAGGGAGCAGTTTGGTCAAGGTCGTTACGGAGTAGTTATTAGTTGGATTTCTTCCTGTCCACTTAGTACCCAGGGCTCAGATATCCGGGGTCACAACACGAGGAAGATGGTTGTGCAGCGAGGGAGGTGAGGAATGATATTGGTAGGTGCGAG
>JADBJO010008321.1:15000-67500 GCA_016801955.1 Conus betulinus | reverse complement strand
TGTCTCCCTTAGTTAGTGTGACGAAGATCATCTCTGTGGTTTCATGGAAGTGAGCGAGTTCAAGACAAACTGTACCTTGACAAAAACCTGTGTCATGTTACACTAATATAGTGACAGCGTATCTGTGTCAATGTGACGTGAGTATTCCAGCTTGTCCACCACCACAGTGTGACACCATACTGAAACTAGCTCAAGTGCCATTACTTGCCAATGTGGATTCTGTGTAAGCGAAGGGATTGGGATTAGTACCAGCTTCTCTTTGCCCCTAGTTGAGCCTGCAACTGTGAGTATTACCTTTATATTTTAGTAATGATGTGCCTACCATGGTGTGTGATACCACAGGCTCCCATGAAAAAAAAACTGTTGGCTGCCAGAAAGTACTGTACTGGCCACACTCGGCATGCTTCTACTCATGAACACTGTACTGTCCCAACTTTATGCTTATAGCACCCAGACTCTTACTCTACGGTTAAATTCAGAATGTTCAGTTCACTCTGTTGATGTTGCCTCCCAAAACCTCCCAAATGTCACATGAAACGTTACCCCTCCCAGCCATCTGACTCATACCATCATGATGATGATGAAGATAGAAGCCGTCTATGTCAAGGTACCCTTGTGGCACATGTGACGACCGCCCAGTCACTTGGGACCAGCAGGCGTAGCCTGTGAGGGTTGTGGACAGTGGTTTCACACATCATGCCAAAGTCTAAACTCAGCCTCCTATGACAACCTGTGTGACCCAGTAAATAGAAACGTTGTGTGGAAATGCATTATCTGCGACTCTGCAAATTATAGTTCCACCACATATGACTTGTTTGGTATCGAACAATCAGTCCGAACATCAGCCCTACAAGATAAGTCGGACATCGAGTCGTCTCTCGCCCCTCCCACAGTTCCACTCCTACCAGAGCAACTAGACAAAACAAACAACTGCCAGTCAATTACTGGTAAGGTCTCAGCTCTCCAAAACCTCCTCCTCTGCATGAAAACCGATGTTGTCATAGCTACTGAGACCTGGATAGATGAGGAAGTGAAAAACGGTGAACTGTTCCCTCAAACTATGAAGTTTTCAGAGCAGACCGGAATAGAAATGGAGGAGGTGTACTGATAGCAGTCAGCAAAAACCTAACCTGCCATGAGGTCCCTGAATTAGCAGTCCCGGAGTGTGAAATTATCTGGGTTAAAATCAAACTCAAGGGCGCAAGACAGCTCCTCGTTGCATCCTATTACAAACATGATACCAGCGATGTAGACAGCCAAGACAGATTTGAGACATCTGCCAAAAAAAGCTGTAGCTACTGGAGTTCACATTGTCATCGGTGGGGATTTCAACTTCCCAGCTATGGACTGGACCAATGTCAGGCTGAAGTACACCTCAAGATACCCAATTCTCCACCACAAGTTCTTTGACACCCATCCAAGACCTCGGCCTGGAACAGATGGGTGACCTTTCCCGCAAGAGGAGAAAAAACACCCTTGATCTGTTCCTTACAAATCATCCCTCCCAAGTTCCCAGGGTTGAAAGTATGCCAGAATTCTCGGACCATGACACCCCATACATAGAATTCCAAACCCACCCAGTCCACCAAAAGCAGACCTGTCGGCTCGTCCCACAGTACAACAAGGCTGATTGGCCAAGTCTCTGTCAAGCCACTAGACAACTGTCCGATGACATTACATCCAAGTATTATGACAAAAGCGACCCAGAGGAAATCTGGACTGAGCTGAAGAAAAAAAGCTCCATTCGGCTGTCGAGGCACGCATTCCAGTGACCGCTCTTCGATCTAAGAACAGCAAGCCATGGGTGGAGTATAACACCAAGAAGCTGACCAAGAAGAGAGATAGACTCTACAAAAGATGGAAAAAGAACGGAGATGAAAAAATCCTCACTCCCAAACTCTGTGTCCTCAAACGCTTTAGTTTAGCGCAGACTTCGAAGAGCCTACTGGTCCTACAGAAGACTTGATATCTGACAGCCAAGATACAAAGCTTGGAACAAAAAAAAAATCTTTTGGACTTACATCAAGTCCCAGCACACGGAAGCGGCCAGTGTCTCTCCATTGAAAGTTGCTGGCAAGCTAGTCACAGAAGCAAAGGATAAGGCAGAAGTCCTGAATGCACAGTTTCAGTCTGCGTTCAGCAGCAAACTATCCTGCTCACCTGAGGATTTTGAGACCTGGACTGGCATGTGCACAGAACCTGTAGGACCTACTTGTGACCACATTCACATCTCAATAGCGGGAGTCAAAAAAAAAGCTGCTAAAAGGTCTAGACCCGACCAAAGCCCCTGGACCAGACGGCATCACCCCTCACCTTTTAAAGGAAATTGCTGATGAAATTGCCCGGCTTTAACGCTTGTCTTTCAGTCCTCCATAAACACAGGCATTGTACCAAAGGACTGGAAAAGGGCAAACGTCTCCCCAGTGTACAAGAAGGGTGAAAGATACAGGCCTGAAAACTATTGTCCCATCTCCCTCACGAGCGTTCCATGCAAAATCCTAGAGCACATTGTGGTGAGCACAATCATGGGTTTTGCAGAGGCAAACAACATCCTGCCAGAAGAATAGCACGGTTTTCCCGGCGAGGCAGATCCTGTGAAAGCCAACTGCTGGGGCTTGTGGATGAGCTGTCCTATAATATGGAGAAGGGTAAACAGTCAGATGTCCTAGTGATGGACTTCTCCAAAGCTTTTGACAAGGTCTGTCATTCCCTTCTAATCCACAAGCTCCGCCACTACGGGATCACCGGCCAGGTCCACAAATGGATCGAGAACTTCATGGCAAACTGACAGCAGGGGGTGGTTGTTGATGGAGCATCTTCAAAGGCCGTCCCAGTAGAGTCAGGGGCCCCCCCAGGGATCAGTCGTGGGCCCAGCCCTCTTTCTCCTCTACATCAACGACCTCCCTGAACACTCTCTCCAACAACACACGGTTTTTTGCAGACGACGCTCTTTGCCACAGAACTGTAACTTCCTCCCAAGACCAAAGGAAGCTACAAGAGAGGATGTGGACCACATGGCAGACTGGGAAACAAAATGGAAAATGTCCTTCCTCTCAGACAAGCGTCAGCCCCTCCATGTCTCCAGGAAGAGAAACGCATTAACTGGCATGTACCATCTTCATGGCTTAAACCTCAAGAGAGTAGAAGAAACAAAAAGTACCTGGGGGTCACCATCTCCCAAGACCTCAGTTGGGACATCCATATTTCCAACATATCCAACAGGACAAACAAGACTTAGGCTTTCTCAGGCGAAACCTGAGAGTGGGATTCCATAAACATCAAGGAAACTGCCTACGAAGCCCAAGTTCGCCCCATCCTTGAATATGCCTCACCTGTCTGGGACCCCTATACTGCCAAAACCATAAACAATCTAGAAAAAGTCCAAGGTTGTGCAGATCGATGGGTTGTGAATCGGCACCGTCACACCTGACATGCTGACACACCTACAGTGGTCCACTTCAGCAGACAAAGAAGAACAGCAAGGCTGACCACCACCTACAAATACCACCGAGAACAGGTCAGCATCAATCAACACCCCTTTCAGGCCTACACCAAACACCCCAGCATGGTCTACAAGACAGTCACATGGGGAAGACAGTCACATGGGGAGACGTATCTCCTTCCTGCCTATAAGACAAACTACAGGAAGTTTTCCTTCTTCCCGAGGACTGTCAGGGACTGGAACAGCCTGCCTCTCGAGGTTATCTCCTTAGCCTCGGTAGAGTGTTCCAAGTCCCCAATCTGACCAATCTGACCAGCCAGCCCCCCCCCCCCCCCCCCCCCCCCCAATCCCCCCCCCCCCCCCCCCACCTGCCCCCACCCCCTACCTACCCCCTACCACCTCCACCACATCCTACCCCATAAGTCCCCCCCACCCCTCCTAGCTGCCAGTTCTGCACATAACCAACATCCCAGTTTGTGGAAACCCCCCAGTTTTATACAAATCAGAACCATCAAACAGATGATGGCGGATGTTCAAAGAAAGAAGAAGAAGGAGTCCCCTCACTGCCAGTCCTACATGTCTATGTCAACAGCGTTGTGGAAACCCCTCAGTTTTTACACACATCAGAACCATCAAAATAATGATGGCGGATGTTTCAAGAAAGAAGAGAAAGAAGAGGGAGATACTGGTACTAGTTTAAAGACACTGATATTGGTCTTTAGGTTTTTTGCTAATGGAGAATGGTTTCAAATGAAAGTTTGAAATGGGTTGGTATGTCTGCACACACGCACATACACACACAGTTAAGTTATTCAATTAGTTGGCGTTCAACAGTTTGAATTAGATTTATATATGTATTTAAAGGGAGTGTGAATTAAATTTATATGTATTTAAGGGAGTGTGATGACACTGATGCTTGACTTTGAGACAGAGAAGGTGCAAGAAAGCTGGACTGATAAGTGATTAATTAAAGTTAAAATCCATAACTCTTTGATGAAATTATACTGGCATGATTTGCAGGGGAAAATCCAATACCTGGTAAAATTGAAAGGATACTCAAAGTGGTATGTGGTAGTGCTTTTTTCCCCCCTTTCCTTTTTGTGGTATGGATGCTCTGTTAAACAGGATATATTTTATTTTCACATGTTTAAATTTAAGATTTTAAAATTAGAATTAATTTAAATCAAAGTTTACAGCAACAAAAAAGGTAATATTTGAACTAAAGGTTCGTTTTGGACTCTTTGCTCGATTACTCAGTCAGTCGGTCGGTTAATGAATGATTTCTTCAGTTTAACTGATTTAAGATACAAATAGTTCGGTTTAAAATGGCTTTGTACTACACTTTTCTGAAATTTATTGAGGCATTATCACTCATGGATATGATTTTAGAATAATCTATTGTTGTGTATACATGTATAAAAACTTGCCACTCTCTCTCTCTCCCCTCCCCCCCCCCCCCCCTCCCCCCCCCCCCCCCCCCCCCCCCCCCACACACACACACACACACACACACTCACTCACACACTCATGCACACTCACACAGTGTGATGTCAAAGGTGGAGAGAGAGGCACACCCAACTGCATTCTATTATTATTTCACACACACACACACACACACACACACACACACACACACACACACGAGTCGTGTGCACACACACACACAATGCACGCAGAGACACACACCCACACACACACACACACACACACACACACACACACACACACACACACACACACACACACACACACATGCACATGCATACACACACACACTTACCACACACTTCTACCTACTCTTCCTTTACCTTCCACCCCCACCCTCAAATAGACGCAGTTATCTGCACACGTACACACCAACTCATAATCATGTAAGTTGGGGTTCCCATCAGAGGGAATGAACAGGGGATCCATGGGAGTTTCAGATGGGTGTGACAAGGGGTTGTGGTGCAGTTTCAGGAGTCCAGTTGAAACTATGGAGGGTCCACTCCTGCACCCACCCACACACATAACATGCACGCGCGCATGCACACACACACACACACACACACACACACACACACACACACACACACACACACACACTGTAACTCACTCGCTCACTGACTCACATACATACACCAGGAGATAACTCAAGAGAACTGTGCATGATTTACAAGAAATGAACAGTCTCAGCTCCAACCAAGCGACTGAGATGAGAGAATTTATTTTGATATTCTGTCAATATTGTCTGCAATTATGATTGCCTACACCTGAACACACCCTATTCAGTCTGTGACTGAGCCAAAGCCGCAGATAAAGGACCCCAGACACAAATTTAAAATGCATCTAGCTGGACCCCTTTTACATCAGGATAGTGCGTCCTTATTTGTCATAGAGAGTCATGGACCCTCATATGTACTTTAATGGGAGCCCTGCAAGCGCAGTCTGGTTGCACAGTCAGTAGCATGTTGGCCTAGTAACTGAAATGTCCGAAGTTTGAATTCAGGATTGGGCTGTGCGAGTCCATATGATTAATTTCACCATACTGACAAACTGGTTCGCTGGTGTCGGGTATCATGTGACCAGCCATCTTGATACCATCTTATGTGGAAAGTGACATAAAGCCTGAAGAAATCAACCAACTGATATTCACACAATTTGATTTTAGTAATAACTTTTTTGTTTCAGACACAGTACTTGGGAGCCGAGTCAAAACATGTTGGACAAGACCCTTATCAAAGAATTTTGCAAGAGGTGAAAATTTATTTTATATTATGACTGTTATACACTTGTGCGCACACACACACACACACACACACACACACACACACACACACACACACACACACACACACACACACAACCACACCACATGTACACACACACTTGTACACAAGTCTGAATAGTACTGAGATCTAAGATGTGTTCTGTGATCTGTCAGTGCATCTTAGCATTGTTTGTTTTTTTTCATAAGCTTGTTTTCACAGAGAAGTGCTTAGACAGGCTTGACTGTTGTGTGTGGAGTATTGGATGAGTGACAGTCGGTGCTTATGCTACCAGCTTAAATGACATTCTGAGCTGTAGTATGAAATGATATGCATTGTTTGATGGAGTGGTTATCTTGCTCAGTTGATTACTGTTGTCTGTTATGCACGTGATGCTGATGGAAAATTCCAATTAGAACTCTGTTGTAAATGACAAAAGTGATTTGAATGGAATTGAACTTAAAAGTGAAATAATGTATTTTGCATGTTAGCAGTTAATAGGTGGATATTGAAATTTAAAAAATACAGGGGGGAAAAACCCTAGAACTTAAAATAGCTGCTTGTAACAAAAGAACTTTTTTATTTCCTCCCCAGAGAATATGAAAGCGGTGGTGGATTACTCCTATCCACGAAATTGTAAGTATTTTGAAATGGAATAAGTAAGTTTGTGAAAATAGAAGTTTATTATGAGAGCAGTTAAAAAAAAGAAAGGAATCTCTACATTTTTCATTTATTGCATAGCAGCAATTGAAAAACAGAGAGAGAGGCAAAAAGTATAAAATAAAGATTTAGAAAGAGAGGGGGGGTTAGTTACCCGCCAAAAAACATTGACAAACAAAGCACAGGACAAGACACCGTGCATTTCGACCTCTTGGGTCTTCTTCAAGCAAAAAAAAAAAGGTCACATTTAACATTTAGGACAGTACAAACAAAGAACGAAGAGTGACTTATATACATATATATATATATATATATATATATATATATATATAGAAGGGATAGTCATGATAATAATGATAGTGGTAGTAGTTATGATAAATAAGTAGATGAATAAAATGAAAGTAACTGTAATTAAAAAAAAAAAAAATTAAGTCAATAAAATAGATAAATGATTTCGCTGGGTGATGAAGGGGGTGGTAGTAGTTATAGTTATGCTTGGGTAGTTGTGAGAGGTGTGTGGGTACTGTTAATAAGGGAGGGAAGGGGATGGAAGATTAATGGGTAATAAGGTATAATTGGGGGGGTGGGGAGGGTTTGGGAAAAAAAAAAAAGGGTGGGGGTGGGTGGGGAGGAGGGTAATGTGTGTGTGTTTGGGGGTGGAGGGGGGGGGCAAGAGAAGGAGAGCTCATATCTCTCCATCCACTATGAGGTGGGGGGGGGTGTGGGAGGTTCGTACAAATAGTGTTGTTGAAAAAGTAAATAATGCTGTGGGATGATGTTTCATTGTAACAGGTGAAATAATGTGTTGGCATTAATATAATGCTGATGTTGGTTGAGAGAAAAGATAGCAATGATCAATGAAAAACAGGGTATCATGTGTCACACACACACACACACACACACACACACACACACACACACACACACACACACACACACACACAGAAAAAAAAAAAAAAAGAAAAGAGGGGGGGGGGGGGGGACCACATGTAAACAGTATTCTGGGGGAGTTATGATCATAATGAGACTAACTGTGGAAAGTTTTTCACACACATATATTCACACACACACACACACACACACACACACACACACACACACACACACACACACACACACACACACATGGATATAGATAGATATATGTATACTCATTACAAAAAAAAAAAAAAAAATAATCATTAATCAGTCACCTGTGGATGATGATCTTGTGAGATCAACAGTACTATAGGAAGGTTTTTCTTCTCTGTTCGTTTGGCAGAATCCTGGAGGTACTAGCAAAAGCTGCTGTATGGTGAAGGCCCTCCAGTGGTCAGTGAAGTTTTGCACTCATCCGTGTGTTGGCAGGCTAGGTTTCTACTTTTAGTGTTGTTGGGAATGTTCCGCTGTCACTGGGGCTGCATGGATAAATTGAAGACTCGCCAGTGTGGAATATTGTGGAGATGTGATGTCACAGTCTGGAGTTCCCTGTTCTCAGTCTCACGATGATGGTCTTCTTCTTCGTTCACTTAGGTAGGAATCCTGGAGGTAGTGACGGAGGTTGCTATATGGTGAAGACGCTTCAGTGGTCAGTAAGGTTTTACACTCATTGGTGAGTTGGCAGGCTAGGTTTCTAGCTTGGGTTTAGCTTGGAATGTTCCGCTGTCTCTGGGGCTGTACTGCATTGATAATTTGAAGACTCACAGGTGTGGAATATAGTGGACCCGTGATGTTAAAGTCTGGAGAGCCCTATCCTCAGTCTCGCAATGTTGACTTGGTCTGATCTGGGCATCCAGTAGTATGCATCCCTCTTGTTGGAAGTCTGGGTGCTGCTCAAGTCATCTTCCTAGTAGTCTCCTTGGAATACTTTTTGATTTATTCCTAGGGGGCCACCTTTCACAGCTGGGGCTGCTGTCCCCCTTCCTTTGTCAATTGGTCGCTTCTTCATTTCCATATATAGTGCAGTATGAAGGTGTTTACTGGATGGGAGTATTTTCAGTGACTGATAAATGGTAAACATTTTAGATCAGTAGTACCATAGGACCTGGGGGGGTGCTTATTGGCATGGGTGAGATCAATAGTACTGTAGGATGATGGTAATTGTGGTAAGTGGAATAATAAGGTGGCATTAGTATAATATTGCAGGTTGAGAAAGAGGGTGGAGGGGGTTAGGGGTAGATGACTGATGGGTGATGATCATCGATCATTCGAGATAAATAGTACTGTAGGATGATATTTGTTGTATAAGTGGGATAATGTTGTAGCATTGGTGTAAAATGCCGGTGGGGGAAATGGGGGAGGTGTGTTCAATGATGGGTGGATGATGATCATGATCAAGGTGTAGGTATGATCCACAGTGGTGTAGGATGATGGTCATTTTTGTAAATGGAGTAGGATAGTGTATTGGCAAGTATGATAATGCCAGTGGGGGAGTAAAGGAAATGATCAATGCCTGATGGATGTTGATCACTGAGATGAGATCTACAGTACTATAGGGTGGTGACCATTGTCATAAGTGAAATAATGTGGTGGCATTGATGTAGTAATGCCGGTTGGGGTTTGGGGGAGGGGGGGGGGGAAAAATTGATGATTCATGGATAATTGGTCATTGTCTTAAGTGGGACAAATGCCACCTTATTATTCCACTTACCACAATTACCATCATCCTACAGTACTACTGATCTCGCCCATGCCAATGAGCATCACCCACAGGTCATTGATATTTTCGGCTTTATCCTCCAGATTGCACCATCACCACCACACATTTTTTTCCACTTGTATAACAGTAATCATCGTCCTATGGTACTACTGATCTAAAATGATTACCATTTATCAGTCACTGAAAATACTCCCATCCAGTGAACACCTTCATACTGCACTATATAAGGAAATGAAGAAGCTTACCAATTGACAAAGGAAGGGGGACAACAGCCCCAACTGTAAAAGGTGCCTCCTTGGAATAAATCAAAAGTATTTCCAAGGAGACTACTAGGAAGATGACTTGAGCAGCACCCAGACTTCAACAAGAGGGATGCATACTATTGGATGCCCAGATCAGACCAAGTTAACATGGTGAGACTGAGGATAGGGCTCTCCAGACTTTAACATCACGGGTCCACTATATTCCACACCTGTGAGTCTTCAAAATTATCAATGCAGTACAGCCCCAGAGACAGCGGAACATTCCAAGCTAAAACCCAAGCTAGAAACCTAGCCTGCAACTCACCAATGAGTGTAAAACCTTACTGACCACTGAAGCGTCTTCACCATATAGCAACCTCCGTCACTACCTCCAGGATTCCTACCTAAGTGAACGAAGAAGAAGACCATAATCGTGAGACTGAGAACAGGGAACTCCAGACTGTGACATCACATCTCCACAATGTTCCACACTGGCGAGTCTTCAATTTATCCATGCAGCCCCAGTGACAGCGGAACATTCCGAACAACACTAAAAGTAGAAACCTAGCCTGCCAACACACGGATGAGTGCAAAACTTCACTGACCACTGGAGGGCCTTCACCATACAGCAGCCTTTGCCAGTACCTCCAGGATTCCTGCCTTAGTGAAACGGAGAAGACCTTCCTATAGTACTGTTGATCTCTCATGATCATCACCCATCAGTGACTGATTAATAATACTTTTTTTTTTCTTAATGAGTGTGTGTGTGTGTGTGTGTGTGTGTGTGTGTGCGTGTGTGTGTATATATGTGTGTGTGTGTGTGTGTGTGTGTGTGTGTGTGTGTGTGTGTGTGTGTGTGTGTGTGTGAAAACTTTCCACAGTTAGTCTCATTATGATCATAACTCCCCCAGAATACTGTTTACATGCGGCCCCCCCCCCCCCCCCCCCCCCCCCTTTTTTTTTTTTTGTTTTCCTCTGTGTGTGTGTAATACATGATACCCTGTTTTTCATTGATCATTGCTTTCTTTTCTCAACCAACATCAGCATATATATATGCCAACACATTATTTCACCTGTTATTACTTACAATGAACATCATCCCACAGCATTGTTTACTTTTTCAACAAGACTATTTGTATGAACATCCCAACCTCCCACTCCCACCCCCCCCACCTCATAGTGGATGGAGAATGAGCTCTCCTTCTCTTGCCCCCCCCCCCCCCCCCAACACACACACATTACCCTCCCCCCCCCCCCACCCTACCCCCTTTTCTTTTCTCCCCCCCCCCCCCACCCCCCCCCATATACCCCCCCCCCCACCCATTATATCATATCCCCATTAATCTTCCATCCCTTTCCCTCCCTTATTAACATTACCCACACACCTCACACAACTACCCAAGCATAACTACTACCGCCCCCCTCATCACCCAGCGAAATCATTTTATTGACTTAACTTTTTTTTTTTTTTAAATTACAGTTACTTTCATTTCTTCATCTACTTATTTATTATAACTACTACCACTATTGTTATTATCATGACTATGCCTTTTACATATATAAATTATATATATATCTTATCTCTCTCTCTCTCTCTCTCTCTCTCTCTCTCTCTCTATATATATATATATATAAAAATCCACCCCCCCCCCCACCCCCCCACCCCCCCCCCCCCCACCCGCCGTCCCCTCCGCCTAGCATTATTATCAAATCCACCTTAACCACAACCGTCGCATATATCACACCACCCCCTACTAACTAGCTACACAACTCCATCGTCTCACTGCCCCCCACTCCCTCCACGCACCCCATCTCCTTTTCCTCCTCTCCCATAATCCCCTTCGTTTCTGTCTGGTGGCCATCTTCCTACCACATGACCACAGATAAGTCGCTCTTTCGTTCTTTGTTTGAACTGTCCTAAATGGTAAATGTGACCTTTTTCTTTTTTTTTGCCTGAAGAAGACCCAAGAGGTCGAATACATCGTGTCTTGTCCTGTGTTTTGTTTGTCAATGTCCTTGGTGGTAACTAACCCCTCTCTCTCTCTAAAATTTTGCTTCGTTCTCCTCCGCTGTCAGTCACTCCATTTTGTAAACTATAAAAATAAAGAGTTGCTTCTGCAGTGTTGTTGTAGGTGTGGTGATCTGTTGACAGTGCACATTAACTTACTTTTCTCTGGAAACGCCATTTCATGGCATTGTTCTATTTTTGTGATAATGGAGTTTGCAAACATATAAGCACTAGCCTGCACATGTCCAGTGGTGCATGCATGCATGCATGTATTGGTGTGTGACTACTTGGGTGTGCATCTGTATGCTTGCATGCATTGATATGTGTGTGAACTCTTTTCTTTAGAATATTTTTGTGCATGTGATTTATTATCTTTAAAACATGTCATTGTGCTTGATGTCAATGTGTCTGTTTCTTGGAAAGTTGTATTCTTGTGTGCTTGCGTGTAATTCACATTCACATTGTACATTGTACATGTTTTGTAAGTGCTTCGAGCTCATATGAGATAAAGCACACACACATTATCATCTTTCCCCTCCTTTTTCTTGTTGTTGTTGTGCTTATCATTATCATCATTTGCTGTCGACATTAATTGAAAGATAAGTGGTGACCAGATTTGTAATATTGCGCATAAAGCCTATACTTACTTTGTCAAGCACTTAGATGCTTGTCTGAATTAAAACCATGTTGATTTCATGACTGTCGTTTGATTTTTTAGATTTTTATAGAAAGGGATTAACATTATTTCTCAGATTAACTTATTACTCTGGTGTGTTTATCAGGAAAGAGGAAGACACTGATGGACTAGCAGACAGTGAAGCCCAGTACTGAAGATGCCAGCAAGGTACATTCTTTGCTTATGCAGGCTGATGCTCATTATCTAGACAAGCAAGTAACATTCCTACCTATCTGACAAAGGTAGTCGAGTGTTGTGTGTTGAGTTTTTTCTTTTCAACCCACCATTAAGGCAACCTCATCCCATCTTGAAAAGCTTGATGAGGGTTTGGAATATAGGCAGGCGATCCTGAAGGCAGAAAGGAAGAAAGAGTGAAAAAAAGAGAGCATGACAGGACAGAAGGCCCCCCTACATCCTCATGAAACAAGCCATGGTTCCAAAACGGGAGGGATCTTAATTTCAGTCAGCAGTATCCTACATCGAGTCCAAAGTAAAATGCTGTTGTTTTGCTTTACGAAATTTAGCTCTTTCTTTCCTTTTTAGTTTTGACTTTTCCAAAGAAAGATCTTTATGTACAGTTGATGTAAGTTAATGTCATGAAAAGTAGAGATAATTTTCTAGTAAAAATGTTGATTTTGGTTTCATGATTTTGTTTTTTGTTAACTGAATAATGTTTTATTTTATCTTTGCACAGATCCTGTCACACAATGAAGACTCCACATAGATATCTGAATCAAGGTAAGAAAAGTAATTGGTTATGTTGAATATTATTGTTTTTGTTTCAGTCTCACTGTGTTCATATGTTTGAATTTTGATAAAAATTCATAAATTTGTGTGAAATTTCACATAATCACACATGAACACACTTGTCAGTAAGACTAAGGCTTTGATCATTACAAAGAATGTGTCCAATATGACTGATACTGATCACCTTTAGGGAGATTGACGTCGTGAAAATCAGAAATGGCAAACAAAAGATGTTTTGATTCCTAAACCAGTTATGCATGAAATGTACATTCATCTGTGGCGATTAAACAAGAGCTAAATTGTTCAGATGTAAACAAAAGTTTAAAAAATCTGTATACATTCTTGTCTTAGTATGCTTGAAGACTATTACTTCTCATAGGGTACAGGGGATCTGCTCCAATAATTGCAGCTGAATTTCTTCATTTAGGTACTCCAAAGTGATTTTTAAAATGCTTTTGACTGTTGTTTTCAGTAGGTCAAGGTTATAGAACAACTTAAAACTAAGAAAATTATGTAAAATTTATAGCTGTAGCTTAATTAGGAGCGAAGTTATGATTTTTTAAATATTTAATTTTTTACGACAGTCGGAATTCCCCCTTAAGGGCCATGTTTAGAGGCCCTGTAACTTGGCCATTTGGAAAGTGACATGTCTGAAACTACGGGTGATTGATGTCAGCTCCTTGTAATATACACTGAATTTTTTTTCAGACCTGAGGCTCTAGCAGAGTCCAACTACCACACTCCTAAAAAAATGCCAAAATCTTCATTTTGACTTTTTTCCCTTCCATATCGGCAATCAAGACAAGTTATAAAATGACACATCCCTGCTTTCAATTGACATACAAGCATGTAACTTATATCAAAATGATCAGGATTACAAGATCTATCCAGTAAGAAGACATTTAAGCATGTCAGCACAATTGTACATCCCCATACCACTTCACACCTCACCCCCACCCCCACCCTTTTACCTAACTTCTTGTGTGCCATATAAACATTACGTATACAAATTAAATATCTCTGCTTGGCATGATCTTATGAAAACACATGATTGACATTTGTACTAAAAGTAATGCTCAGAAGATTAAAAAGCAAGAAACTTTGCTTACCCCCCCCCCCCCCCCCCCCCCCCCCCATCCCCTCCCCTTCTCGTTCTTCTCCCACCCCTTTCCTCCCCTCCACCCTAATTCTCCAGTGCCTATGCTTTCCATATATTAGTGAAACTTATATATATGATTGCCAAGAAATACTGAATATAACAATGCCATTACAAAATAAAATCCACTCGTCCCTTGAGTTTTTACTGTGGCCACATACCCCCTTGCCAGCAGGAACTGAATGACAAACTTAAAGGTTTACTTAATTGTAGTGAAAGCCTGAAGAATTGCTCCTGTTTCTAAGTGGCATACATTTTTAGAACTGATAAATATCCGGACGAGCACAGTGTAGAAAAACCAAAGGAAGGGATAGGAGTGAGATGTGCATATGCTGGCCAAGGCTCGCAGCTAATCAGTAAACAGCACCAACTTTCAACACACGCTGACACACAATCACCATCAAAAGTACAAAAGACAGTGTATGGAAATGAAAGATGAATAACAGATTTTGTCTGATGTATTTTCATTTTTTGATTAATTTTCAAACATTTGGAGAAAATAACAGTCAAATGTGGGTTAACAGCCCACTGCCTCTTTCTTAGTCATGGAGAGAAAGTTTGTGCAGAAGTGGCCATTGTTACAGTGTATGTTGACCAGAACAAGGCCTGTTGTAGCAGACACTAACCGCACAGTTTGGAGCACCTGAAAAAAAAAAGTAATAAATAAAATTGAGTTAGGGTTGTCATTAATTGATAAATCATGATGATAGCTAATCCATTCCATTCAGTCACACACACACACACACACACACACACACACACACACACACACACACACACACACACACACACACACAGAATCACACACACACACACACACACACACACACACACACACACAAAACACACATTATCACCATAACCGCCAATGACAATGGAGTGCTTGAGACAAGTGTTTTAGAATCGCAGCTTGATTCATTTAATAAAGGAAATACAGGCACAAAATTAATATTCTGTACAAAGCTTAAATAAATGTTTGCGAACCGCCCAAAAAACGTGGACCAAACGAATCACAAGATGATTCGTTTTCGACGTTTTTTTCGCAGTTCACAAACGGTTTTTTAAAGATTTGTTTAGATTTTCGCCTACAGTTGTCTCACTTTGCAACTAAATCTAATATTCTGTACGTTTTCCTACTACTGCAACTGTGCTAGTTTCAGCTGTTCATTCGACATAGGGCCTCAAAAGTGTCGTTGGGCACGGTCACATGACCTAATAAAATTTAATATTTAAGTCGAACAGGAAAGATCTGGTGGTTAAAAAAAAAATTGAGAGAAAATAAACCTTGAAGTCATACAAACTACACCTGTAACATATCCATAAAATCTAAGCAGCAGTTTTAATTTGGTGTAAAATACTACACACATACTCCTCACATCAGCATGACCCCACCATTACCCTGGTCAGATGTTTCGGTCGTCAAACAAAAACAAAAGTAATCTTCAAAATATATGACAGTAATATAGTTAAATTGTGATGTAAAACTGTTGGAAAAGGTTGCAACTTACCATTCAAAATAGCTGGAACTGCGTGGTTTGAAGACAACTCGTCGATATTTGATAGGTTCCGTTTAGTATTTACAGGTCGCATGCCGTCTTGTACTTAGCGCCATTTCAGTTTTCGAGTCGACGTCGAAGCTGCACCACGGCTTGTTTCGTAGCTTTGCGCTCCGCGCATTTGAACGGACAAACTAAAATTTATATTCAAATGTAGTTTGAACCCTGAAGATTTGCATGAGTGTAAAAGTATAAATGTCGCTCTTGGTTTTATTTTGGAAATTTTACATGAAACATTTTAAAACGGTTTTTCTCTCTGAATTTTCCATTGAATGCCTACACTTCGCATACGAAACGTTGTGGGGATGACTCGTCTTCCTGTTTAGCATACTATTTTTAGAACTACTAACGGTGCCACCGAGCGCATAGCAGACGACCAAAGGCAGTGATCGGAGCGAGACGCGTGCATGGCGGCCGACGCTCGCGGCTACTACTCCGTAACAGCGCCAACTCTCAACACACGCTTACACACACTCACCACCAAAAATACAAAAGACGTGTATGGAAATGAAAGATAAAACGGGGTTTTGTCAGGCGTACTTTTATTTCTTGATTTATTAATAAATATTTGTAGAAAATCACAGTTGAATGTGGGCCAACAGCACACTGCCTCTTAGTCATAGAAAGAAGGTTTGGAGTACCTACTTCATTGTACAGCGTCAGTTCAGCGCCACTGAGGTTTTCTGGGGGTTTTTTGTGATGTATGTTTCTGTTGTCATTCATTGAGCTGTATCAGTTCTTTGCCACCCTCAGTGGCCTACTCTCATGCCTTTCGTGTTGGCCTGTCTTTGTATCACCAATCTGACATTCTGTCTTGGTCCCAGCATCAGAGGAACATGGGGCGTAGTCCATGTCATGGTGTTATGAGGCCATTAACAACGAGAGACCATGCCAGGCTGATATGTCACTTCATTGCCGTTCAGTTGTGCCTGTTCTGATTCAACATACATGGGACACCATCTGCAGATCCCCCTACAGATGCCATTATCAGCTTAGACACAGGGCCAGACTAAATGAGAGTCCCTTGTGGCTTAGAACCAGTCACTGGATCTCTCGTACAGTCACCCCATCGACTGGACAGGAACTCACTGCAAATGCTGAAATAGGGAAGAAATGAGAGATGTATATGTTCATGTTGTTTGGTAAGAGTGAGGGATTTGTGTCTGTAAAGTAAAGCTCGACTCTTTGGTCTCAGTCTGCTTATATGAGCATATTTATACTCACTCAACTCTTGGTCACAGCAGACCAAGGCCAGAAAACCCATGGTGCTGATGAGGATTTAAGCCATGATCTTCTGCAGTTTTCTAATCACTTTGCTACGGTGAGCTGTATCTCAGCTAAAATTGAGATTTAAGATCAAACGAGAACTCAAGAACAGTTGCATTACATAAAGGCATACTAGCGGGGGTTCTATGTTGCAGAATTAACCAGAATTGTGCACTTCGTGCAGCAAGCAGAATACTTTGGTATATTGTTCTTTGCAATGTTATAATTGATTTCAGATTTGAAGCTACTTCAAAATCGCATTTTTTATTTTGAGAAATAAATAAAAAAAGATGATGAGCCAAAATGCAGACAATTTTCTAGCACGAGGTGCCCGCAGTGAATATTATCAAGCAAAATGAATGTAAGCTGAAATTATTTTCTAATGATAAACGTTGGACAGTGATATATCATGTATAAAAAAAAAAAACATATGTTTATCCAAACATTTGCTGCCCTTATTTTGTTTCCTTAATTTTACATGACATTGTAGACCCGCAGCGGAAAAATCAAAATGGCCGCTTCCGATCGCTTGTCTGTAATTTGCCAGTGAAAACTTAGGGTGAATTATGGATTGACAGCTCTTCAGATAGTCTTGAAACGTCATTCTGTCATTTTAATTTGTTTTTTTCTGAAGCATACTAATACCATCCTATACCTTACTCTTAAATAAGTTGCTATTGTGTTTAAAAAAAAAAAAAAAAAGAAGGGAGAACAGAACAAATATTGACAAAGTCTTAGTCATAGACCATCTTCAGGCCTTGTGACATAAACAGAAAAGAAAAACAAATAAATACGTATTGGAAAATACGTATGAAAACATACGTTAACCTACGATGACATGCATAAATATGTGTGTGTGAGTGTGTGTGTGTGTGTGTGTGTGTGTGTGTGCTTGCATGCGTGCCTGTGTATGCACTTGCGCCTGTGTGTGTATGTACGTGTGCGTGCCTGTGCGCACACCTGTGTGTGTGTGTAATGGGTAAAAAATGAAAATTCAGTGTCTGGTTCCCCATTTCATCAGGAGGAAAAAGAGAGGGCTGATAGAGGGAACAGACAAACAGAAGCAGAGAAAGAGAAAAAAAAGAGTGGTAGATGAGTCTTATTTTTGGAAGGGGGGCACTTGAGGGGAGTGTAATAGAAAGTGAGAGAGTGGTAGATGAGAGAGTCTTATTCTTGGAAGGGGGCACTTGACGGTGTGTATGAGGGGAAAAATTATGCATACCTGGATGGTGGAGATGGTGTTCGGGGTATATGTATTATGCTCTACATGTGTTTGTTACAGGTATGCTATATATGTACATGGGGTGTGCATAAGAATAAGGTGGGATGGGGAAATTGGGGGAGGGGGTATAGAAAGAAAGGCATGGAGGAGATGTCATGGGAAAGGAAAAGAGCTGGAATGATTCAAACTAATCCATCAATCATCAATCATTTTCCTTTTTCCACCCCCAACCGGCATTATCACACCAATGCCACCCACATTATCTCACTTATGACAATGATCATCATCCTGTAGTACTGTAGATCTCGCTTATGATAATGATCATCATCGATCAGTCATAGATCATTTCCTCTATTCCCCCAACTGACATTAGCATACTAAGGCCAGTACACAATTCCACTTTTGTAAATGACCACCATCATCCCACACTACTGTGGATCACACTCACACCATGACAATAATCATCATCCATCAAGCATTGCTTACCTCCTTCATTCCTTCAACCGGCATTATTACACCAATGCCACAACATTATCTAACTTATATAACAATGATCATCATCCTACAGTACTGTTGATCTTATTATTCATGATCATCACCCATCAGTCATCGACACCCCCTCCCCCTCCACCCTCCTCCTGAACCGGCAGTATTATACTAATGCCACCACATTATTTCACTTATCACAATGACCATCATCCTACAGTATCTCACTTAGATAATGATCATCACCCACCAGCCATTGATATCTTCCTTTATTCCCCACTGGCACTATTATACCACTGCTACATTATTCCACCTACCTGACAATGACCCTCACCCTATAGCACTGCTAATCCCAAATGTTCACCATCCATCAGCCACTGGAAATACTGTCATCCAGTGATCACCTTCATACGGCAATGGCAGTGAGGAAGCTGACCATTTGGCAAAGGAACGGCAGCCCCAACTAGAACAGGAAGTCTCCTTTGAAAAAAAAAAATCAAAAGTAGAACCAAAAGCCAAAAATGTAATGTAATGTAAAAGGATATTTATAGAGCGCTTTTACCTCGCGAGAGCCCAAAGCGCATATTACAGAAAAAAATATGATAAAATCATAATTCTAATTCAAAACGCGTGCGCACACAAACGTGCGCGCACACATACACACACACACACACACACCACACACATGCATGCACACACACACACACACACACACACACACACACACACACACACACACACACACACACACACACACACATCGCCGGGGAAAAAATCATCACAAAATCATCAAAAATGCAGATGGCTTGAGCAGCACCCTACTTTAATAAGAGGGATGGACCCTACCGGATGCCCAAATAAGACCTTTGTGAGACTGAGGACAGGGCACTCCAGACTGAGACATCACATGTCCACTATATTCCACAATGGCAAGTCTTCAAACCATCCATGCAGTACAGACTCAACGACCTAGCCTGCCAACACACTACAGCCCTGATGTGGCCCTTTGCGGTCGGCTGGGCTATAAGCAACATTATCTGCCAACACACTGATGAAGGGAAAGCCATACAGCAGCCTTCGCCAATACCTCCAGGGTTCCAACCTAAGTGAACAAGGAAGAAGACCATCCTACAGTACTTTGATCTCTAATGATCATCACCCATCAGTCACTGATCCCCCAACCAGCATCATTGTACTACTGCCACCTCATCATTTCACCTGTGACAATGATCAGCATACCACAGTACCTTTAATCTCAGTTATGATTCCAGTAACAACATGATTATCATCATGTAGCACTGTTATCAAATGACTATCACCCATCAAAGTTCCCATTAAAAAAAAAAAATAGTAACAAGAATGATTATCATCCTGTAGCACTGTTGTTATTAAAATGGCCATCACCCAGTAAGCTTTATTATCATTATTAATAAATTTATTCAAAACCCCGTTTGTGTGTGTGTGTGTGGATGTGGATGAGTGTTTGTACATGTGTGTGTGTGTGTGTGTGTGTGTGTGTGTGTGTGTGATAGTGCTGATTACACCTATGACAACAGTCACTATTCATCAGTCATTGATCATTTCCAGTTTTCTGCTCATTTGGCATTATCATACCAATGCTATCATGTTATTTCACTCATGACAATGATCAACATCCTATAGCATTGTTTATTCCACTTATGACAGTGATCATCATCATTATTTATTTTTAAGTATATATATATATTTGTGTCACTGTGTATGTGTATGTGCGTGAAAACTCCCCACAATTAGTCTCAGGACCACAATTCACCCATAATACCCTCCCCTCTTCCCCCCCCCCACCCCCCCCCCCCCACCCACTTTTTTCCCCCAACAACACTATTTGCATGAATTTCTCACCCCCCACCCACCCATGCACACATTGTGTGGGAGGAGAGATATAAACTCTTTCTCTCCCCCTCTTCCCCCCCCCCCCCCCATTCTGCCCCCTTTTCCCCCTCCTAACGATATCTTATCACCCATTGATCATTTCCATTATCTTCCAATCATTACTATTATTACCCACACCCCCACACGACTTTCCACACATAAGTACTATCATCACCATCATCGCCCATAGAAATTTATTTATTATTTATTCATTTATATCTTTTATACTCTTTATTTACTTATTTTATTTCATTTCATTTATTTATTCATTTATTATTATGATTTTTTTTTTTTTTTTTTTTTTTTTTTTTTTTTTTAACTTTGGCGTTATGGGTGAATGACTGTACAGCATACGACTCCCCTTTTTTGCTAGCGGACATCTTGGAAATTGCTCAAATATACAAAATTTTCCTTTTTTTTTTAAATAGACCTGTATCAGATAATGTTCAGGGCATGAAATTGTCCTCAGCCAGATTTGGTGTTTGTAGCATTAAATGAACAATTATGCAAAATATATTCCAATATTTGTGTCGGCAATTTTGAAAAATGCCCCCAAAAAACACATTTTTACAAATTTTTCATGGTGGCTCCAAATCACGTTTTGTTCAGGACATAAAACTGGCCATCTCTGCCAAATTTGGTGCTTGTTGCATGAAGTGCATGATTTTTCGACATAGAACCCCCATTATACAGACGGTCTGTGTATTAGAGTGTCACAACATTACTGCATTACATAAAGCAGGTACTCTTGTGACTGTGACTGTTTTGAAACTATGAAAGAGGAGGAAGGTACATTTTGGCAACGTGCACACATGTGTATGCCTGGATTCATGGTAACAAACACATTCACAAGAAAATAGTTGTTAATTGGATACACAAAATAGCTCACTTGACACTAACAGTATTCACCACTTATAAACATGTTAGAAGTTCTGTCATTGGTACAGAACAATTGTTAAGTACTGAAAGCTGTTGTTTACAAACTTGTAAAATAAGTATGGCTCAGTTACCAGTCACTGATCTGCAGCTGTTTCATTTATCAGTAAGATAAGCATGTTAAGAATAGCAAAAAGGATTATCAAAAAGTTTTGTTTGATAACAGAAGAGGAAAAACATTAACACAATTTTGCATTACTTCTGTTTCAGAGAAGAGGGTCTGTTCAGTGACCGCACGTTGTCCAGTGAAGACAAATGGAAACTTGAGGTAAGAGAATTAGCTTGCAAGGCATGGAGATGATAAAAAACTGACATTTCACATGTGCATTGTAAAATATTAGATATTAAATGTATGTTTGAACAGGCTGTCTTTGCCGTCTTTTCGAGATTGAGGGCACTTTGAGTATTGCAATTATGAAGAACATTCATTATCGTTTTTTCAAATATAGACTTTGTTGAGAGATGAATCGAAGTTTTTAAAGGATTTCTTTGAAACTTACAGGCTGTGTCTTTAGTGCATGCTATGCAGTGAGTGAGCTAGGCTGTTCTTGGAAGCTACATCTTCACACTGCATGTTGCAAGCTGTATGTTTTTTTTTTTTCTGAAAGCTTCAAGTATGATGTCGGGGCTGAAATGTTTTCATTTTTTTTTTTTTGGGGGGGGGCTAAAAAATTACGTCTAAGAGGCAAGACAATTTGAAAATGTGTGAGTGCACATTTAAAAAGCACAGTGTTAAGCAGTTGTAGATTTCTAAAAACAGTTAATTCAGTTTCATTGGAAATGTTCATCACCTGTATTTATTTTTTCAATAAAAATCTTTTGTGTGCAGAAAAAGAAAAAGACTGAAAATAACTCCAGTACTGAAGAATATATGTGAGTATCTACCTGCCCATATAGAAGTGGCAAATGATAGGAAAAATAGAAAGAAAGAACATAAAAAAAAGGGAAAAGAATTAATTTATTCTTGACTCTCTCTTTATTAACAGCCCTAAATCAGTTCAGTCCGTAAAGTTGACAATGGAAAGCCCTCTTGACCAGGATAAAAATTTGCATTTTCAAGGTTCACTAGTCCCTTTTCATTGGTCAGAAATGTCAAGTACCTCTCTGCCCATATTTTTTCTTTGATAGATAACACAGTGTGGTGCATTTCGAGATCTATAGCACTCCAGAGCTCTGTGATACATAAAAACAGTTTTGGTTTGTGTTGTAATTCTGTTTGTTTTTCTAATGAAAGCATAGATAAAACACACAGTGGTTGGTATCAGCATGTTTTTTTTTTATCATTCTTCTACATTTACTCCAAATTTCATAACTATACAAGCAATAGAAAATCATATCATATCCTATCATATATCGGGTTCAGGAACTAGTAGGCCTATACTAGGCCTTTCTCCTGATCGAAGCACAAATTCACAATTTTGCCGATTTCTTCAACTACTCTTCGCAGTTAGTGGGTGGGTGGAGTAGTGTGGGTGGCAAGATCACTACTCAGTCTCACAGCAAATTGTTGTTGTCTGCCATATATGCGAGTCAAGTCTGTTTTTGAAGGCCTGTAGTGATGGAGCATCAACACTGATGATGGCAGGGCGTTCCACCTAGAAATCATAACAGTTTAAAGTAAATAACTTAATAAGTGTGCACATTCTTCACTCGGCCAAAAAGCACTGTACGCTCTGATCACGCTATAAAGCGGCACCAGACCATCTTTATGTGCAAAAAGTGTAGGCTACGCACCTCTTTGCACCTATTTCATTTTTTTGCTGTGATAGATATCATTCCTTGTTAAATTTCAAGAGTCCTTGCCCCCACCCAGCTGCATGGATGTGAAAGACCAGTGTGGTTTTTTTTTTTCTTACTTGGTCATATATGCTACCTTTGACATTGAGAGCATAAACCAAATACACATTGGTTTGTATCAGCATGTTATTTATTTATTATTCTACATTCACCCCAAATTTCATAACTGTACAAGCAATAGAATAGAAAATATTGCAATTTAAATTGTAAGTGTGCTTGTTTTTGAGTCGCCCCAAAAGACTGTGAATCTGAGGGGAATTTTCAGAGAAAGAGAGTGGGCCTGTAAAAGAGAGAGTTTGCACAGTTGGGATTTACTTTTAACCTTACACTTTTCAGAACAAGACAAATTTACAAAGTTGTGCAAAAGGTATGTTGGATTCTGAAAAATGAGCACATTGTTATTGCATATAGAAATCCCAATACAGAAAAACATGTTATGGCTTTATAGGCATCTTCATGCCAAGTCAAATTTAAGATGCAAATAACTGACAAGAAATGAAATTTTACAACCCCGACCCCCTGCATTCCAAACAGTGTTGTGATGCATATACTCAACTAGAATTTCTTTGTCCATTTGTCTGTCTGCCGAATAAAAACTGGGCCATCTTTGGACCAGATTCTTAGCAATTTTACAGATGGGTTTCAAACTGCTCAAATCGTTGCATCTTTGACCACCATTTTGATTCAGCTAAAGTCTGTTAAAGTTATTGTTTGTTTCGTGTTGGCTTGGTTTATTTGGTCAAATGTTACACAACTTATTTCTTTGAAGCTTCATTTCAAATGATGGCCCTTTAGACTGAGGTGGGAGCCATGATTGTTTGACAGATATTAGTTGTTACCCATCCTGGACATCATGTGTTGGGTTTGGATTTCTCAAGATATTTACTAAGCTGTTTCTCAGTGGATTTCTTCAAAATTCACTGGTCTTTTTTTTTTATGTGGACTTTAGATATATGGAGAGTTATTGCCCAATATATCTCTTTTGCAAGTCAGTTTCAATAGAATTTTCAGGGGACTGACAATTGAATTTGAAAATGAACATTTTCAAGCAGTTACTTGCGTTAACAGATCTGAGCGACTCTTCAGACGTGTCTTTGATGAATCGGTGATGCACCGAGGTGTCAATCTCTGGACATAGTCTGTTTCTAACTCCAATTGTCCAATTTTGTTATCCCGTACTAGGTCAAACGTCCTGCTGAAATTTAACTGGGGAGGTCAAGTGAACTGTTGCTTTCAATTCTTGTCTGGTGGACAAAGCATCATATTCTCTCTCTCTCTCTCTCTCTCTCTCTCTCTCTCTCTCTCTCTCTCTCTATATATATATATACACATATATATATCTAATAGAAAGAAGCTCATGTATATTTATCACAAAGTACAATAAGCAGGTGCATGCATGACAAAACCATCTATCTTTCAGAACGGCTAGCAATGAAGGATCTCGGGAAATCACACAACTGCTCTGAAACTTGTACAACACACAGCCAATATTCAGGGATCAGAACTTGGCTGATGCCTTGAAAGTACTAACCCTGGACTGAAAAGGGCCATGGAACTTTATATTGGGTTGCTTGTTTTCACTATGATTTTGGAGATTGTTGTATATGAATAATATTTACGATCAAAGCTGACAACGACAATCGCAGATCTAGTTCAACCATCGCCGAGTTTCATGCTGCGTTTGTAGCAGACACCGATTTTGGTTAAACTATTCCAAACCTCAAACCAGTTTCCAATCTAACAGTACCATATCAGTTTTGAATGGCCCTCCTTTTTTTCATCATATGACAGTTATCACTGAATGAAATTATGATTGATTGTGTAATTATATTTCTAATCACCTTTTTTTCAAGTGAGATTTTTCATGTTTTTTTTTAGATGTTTTCCCAGGTGAGTAGTGTGTGTGTGTGTGTCGGGGGGAGGGGGTCTCTTCTTGTGGGACACACATACGTCAGTTCAGATCTTATGAGAGAAGAGTAGTCCTTTTAGTTTTATGGAGAAGTACAGTCTGCTGTTCATTATGATTTTCATTTCATACAAGTTTCTTAAAGATGGGTAAAGTAGGCTATTAGTATACGATATGCAGAAAATCACACAAAGAAGAAATTCTAAAATGTTTAAAAAAAAACTTGTAACAAACTTTGTAACAGAGGCCTTTCTTACTGTTTCAGGTGGATATTGATTTGATTGCAATTTGAAACTCTCTTGTGTCATATTTTTGATGATAGATTTTATAACTTTGATTCAAGAAATAGAGAGAGCCTCTGAGAGTTTTGCTCATGATCACAGTTCGAAAAAGAAAATTGAGTGCATAATTATGTGTAAAAAATGATATAGGCCTAATACCTTTTTTAGCAAAGTTCATAATTATGTATAAGAAAGATGATATGGTACCCTTTTGAGCAAAATTCAGTAAATTGGGTAGCTAGTATATGGCTTCTGCGCTATAATTAACAGGGTTTTTTTTTTCAGCCTAGGAAATAAGTATCAAATTGAAATGCTACTTTCACAGCTGATGTCTCGCTGTTCAAGAGAACCCATAGCTAGCTTCCAATATGAACAGGTTTGAAGCAGGGGAAAAAATCTGTTCAGCAGCAGAACTTAAGTTAAGAACATGGATACTTTATTCTTAAATGAGACAGTTGACATGAAGATAACCAGTGTTTGACACATGTCACAGTGACCGTTGATTTATTACATTTTTTTACAGTCCTCTCTTTTCTAACACTCTCTTGGGATTGTATCTTTACTCAACAAAATAACTAATGCTTGTCACAAGCACTTGTAAGTTTTAGTACTAATCATAGTGTTCGCTCATGTCTTTTAACAAAAATCATGAATTGTTCTTTTAAATGAATTTTTAAAAAAAAAAAAATTTAACCTTATCATGCGAAAAGCAAAAGGGGATCCTGTTTAAGAGATGACATCTGTAGATAGATCCACTGTTGCTAAATTGTGCCATTTGTCTGATTTTCATGTCATTGGTGACAGTGTCATTGTGCAGGTCTGAAGATTCTGGTAGACCATCAAGACCTAAAGGCAGATGGGCGGCAACTTCAAAAGGAAAAGGTTTGCAAACTTTTTTTGTAATAAACTGATTGCATTGGTACACGGATACTTTTGTTTACCATCATTGTTAAAATCTTTCCACCCCACCCCTGTTAGGTTGAGGGGGGATGTATATTTGTGAACAGCAAACTTGTAAAATGTTGGAAAGCATGGACAGCACTGAAATGTTTAACCAATATGCTGTCTTTTTGTACCCTTCTGAGCTGTAAATTTGTTCGGACCAGTTGGGAACAGCTTTTGTGTGCATGTGTTTGTGCATGAATGTGGTTGTGGGTGACTAGAAGGGTATTTTGTATGGGTTAAGTATATGCCTGAAGTTGGTTTGATTGTTGTGTCTGTGAGAGTATGTGTGAATGAAGAAATTTTGTGTGTGTGTGTGTGAGTGAGAGAGAGAGAGAGAGAGAGAGAGATCATCATCATAATCAGTTATGTTACAATTGATTTCATGTGTGTATACATGAGTGTGCGAATGAAACAATAGATTTTCATGTGTATATGCAGTTGTACATGTTTGTGGTTCAGTTCAGTGAAACTTATTGCAGGATCTACATTATTGTTGATACGGCTTTTTTCAATAATACATCGTTTAATCCTTGCGATTATTGTCTTGATTGTTAACTTTTGCCATGTCAGGTTGTTTTGGTGAAAACTTTCCTTAAAACCCAGCTTATGTTTGGCTGTCTGAAAAGTATGCACACCTACCTACTTTAAATTGCCATAATTTTTGTTCTGTTGCTTGTACAGTAATGAACTTTGGAGTGAGTATAGAAGAATCAATAAAACTTATGATGATACAAACCTTTTTGTGTTTGGTTTACACTTTTACATTCAAAGTAGGAAATACGACTATGTAAAAAAAAAAAAAGTGACCTTGTATTCCAAGCTTCATGGAGCTTGGGGGATGCAAGGAGTCTTGAAATTTACCAGGGAATGACAACATATCAAAGCAGGGATATGTGCAGAGGTATCCTGTACACCACTGGCACATACAGATGGTCTGGTGATGTTTCATAGTGCGATAAGCACACACGGTGGTTTCTGGGTTACTGAAGAATGTGAACACTGCCTGCTGTAAATCAGTATAATTCCTTTTGCACTGCTTGTACAGTTATGAAATTTGGAATGAATGTAGAGGAGTAAAAAAAAAACACATGCTGATAGCAACCACTGTATACAGTGTGTATGGTTACATTATGAAAAAAACAAAATGAAATGACAAATGTAAATGTTTATGTGCTATGAAGCTCTGGGGGTGGAGTGCACTTGGTCTTGAAATGTACCACACTGTGTGATCTATCAAAGCAGAATATAATCAGGGGGGTGCTCGACTCTTGTGACCAATAAAGAGGGTCTGGTGAACCTTGAAAATGCAAATCTTGATCCTGATCGAGAGGGCTTTCCATTGTCGGCATTTGCCCAAGTGAGGTGTCTCTTCACCACCACTGTTTTATTCACGTCAATTTGTTTTGGTAAAAATAAACTCAATAACTTTATCTGTAATGAAGGTATGAAACAAATTTGCCTCGAAAATGTCATTTTTCAGCGTTGGAAAAGACCGCTGACAAAATCAAACTGTAAAAGCCAAGTATGATCCAAATAATACAAAACCAAAAAATTATCGACTTCATCACCAGACATAGACAGGGGCTAGTGCTTTTCCCCTGATTTCAGGCCGACTCGGCTACTTTCCTTCAGGTCATTGATCTATCGATATCCTGCGGGCTATTTCATCCTAAGAAGCTATTATAAAGCTTTTTGTCGGTCGACACTTGCTTGTGCTGAATTTTGCTCGGTAATGGCATCCATGCTGAAATTTCACTTGGAAAAAATTCAACTAACTTTGATCGATGAAACACTAACTTGAAGGCTTCCAACATAGTAACTAGAGGGTGGAAATGAAAGAGGAAAACCCAGTGCGTTGTGGGATAGGCATGATAAAGGTTAAAAACCCCAGGGATGTCCTCCTTGCTGCTGTTTGTCATTTTCACAGTTTCTCTTTTTGGTGGTGAAGGTTGTAGTTTGGTGGAGGTGCTTGTCACTTCCAGTGTCTTCATCAGTGTTGTTGATTTCACATTTTATCATATTTGTTATTATAACTGGTTTGGTGCACGGGACTCCTTATTGTGTCAGCCACTTAGATCATTTTTTTTTTACGGCAGAAACCCCCCTTTTTTTTTTAATAACATTGTTATTGCTACAGATATTTTTTTCTGATGTCCTGTTGTGTGCATATTTGTCCTCTGCTTTTGGAATTTTAACCGGGATTTCTTTCATTATTACAGATCCTGCAGCCCTGTACGTTTTGACTTGGATGAAGTTGCCTGTCCCAAGCAGTCAACATCAGCTGACCTAGATGAAGTTGCCTGTCCCAAGCAGTCCACATCAGCCGACTTGGATGAAGGGAGCTGTTCAACACCATGCAACAGTACACTTAGAAAGAAAGCACCATGTGACAGTCCCAGGTGCGTGATGGCACCTCTCTGACATCCATGGGCAGGAGTTGGGCGTACCTCAAGGGAGCATCCTTCCTCCTGCCCTTTTCAGCTTTAAAATCAAGACATTGTGAAATCAGGAAGCCAGGGCTCTGAGTCCTCTCTGTTTGTTGACGACTTCGCGCCGTACTCAGTTGGAGCTTCTTACGCCAGTGTACAACATTGACTCCAACTTTGTGTCAACAAGATCCAACAGTGAGCCGAGGAAAACGGGTGTACCAAAACTCAGTTAATCCATTCTTTGCTGATCCTGAATTCGTCTGGACAAGTCAACCATTCCAGCTGTAAAAGAAGTCAAATTTCTGGGGGTTATTTTTGATCAAAAACTCCACTTTCTCAGCCACATAAAAACCTCAAAACCTCTTGCCAGAAAGCTCTGAATATTCTGCGGGTCGTAGCACACACGGACTGGGGTGCTGATAAGAAAACTCTGCTGCACCTCTACAGAGCCTTGGTCCGTTCCAAACTGGACTATCGTTGTGCCGTGTACAGCTCTGCAGGACCGTCTTACCTAGAACTCTTGGACCCTATCCACCATCAAGGGCTTCGTCCCTGTCTTGGAGCATTCCGCACCACCCCTGTGTACAGCCTGTATGCAGAGGCAGGTGAACCCTCACTGTCCAGTTGCAGGCTGAAACTATCTTTGAATTACTATTGTTCTTGGAACCGGAAAAGCCTGCGTATGACTGTGTTTTTGACCCTCAGTTTCAAAGCAAATTCGAAAACAACCCAAACTGTATTCTACCGTTTGGTCTTCGTATGCAGTCTCATGTGCAGAATGCAGATCAAAGGGTAGGAGTTGTGTTCAATTTTTCCAAGTTTCCAGATGAACCTCCGTGGACCTTTTTCACACCAGAGATTTCATTTTAATCTGGCAGCTTTTTCGCAAAGAATCTACCAGCTCTCTAGCATACAAGGCATTGTATGCTGACCTGACTGTTCAAAATTCCCATCCTATCAGAAAATTTTCACTGACGGTTCCAGTCTGTAGATGGAGTGGCCTGTGCAGCCTATTGCCCTGGTGCTCCTTCTCAGATACTGTTACAACATATTCCTTCAGATGCTTCTGCTTACTCTGCTGAACTTACAGCTCTGGTTCTGGCACTGAGGATAATCTCACAATCTAAGAAGAGGGACTTTCTGGTTGTGTCAGATTCACTGTCAGCTTTGGAGGCCATAGCTGGCCGCAACCTTCAGCATCCAGAACTTTTACACTTCTTTGAACTTTTACCAAGTTGAAAGTGGAGAGTTACAACATTATTCTGTCATGGGTTCCTGGTCATGTTGACATAGGAGGGAATGAAATGGTTGGTCATTTGGCCAGAATGTCACAATAGAGAAATTGTCCAGCATATATATCCCCTGTTCAGATCTGAAACCCAAAATTACGATTATGTCAGAGAGACCTCTGGCAGGAGGATTGGAATACACAGACGGATAACAAACTCTTTCAGATCCGTTCAAACCTTAAGGAGTTCTCTCATCTGCGTCTGGTGGTCATAAAGAAGAAACAGTTCTATGCGGCTGCACACCGGCCATAAGCTCTGTGGTGTTTTAAAGAGTTCCATGTCATGTTCCACTCACAGTAAAACAAACATTCTTTTAGACTGTTGGGACTTGTGTGATGTGAGACATAAACACTTTTTACAGCAGAATCCTTGAAAACCGTGTGTTCAGGTGTCCCACCTGACGTGATCTTTGAGTTCTTGAGAGAGATTACATATTTCATCTGATTTAAGATTTTACGGAAGAAAGATTTTTAACGACGTTCCTGGTGTGTTTATAGAAGATGTAATTTAAAGAGATGTGTGAAAAGTTTTTTTTTTTTTTTTTTTTTTTTTTTTAAAGATGACTTGAGTTTATTTAACATGGTGACAGCTCTGATATGGCCCTTTGCGGTCGGCTGGGCTATAAGCAACATTACCTTACCTTACCACAGACAACAAGATTCAAGCTCGAAAAGAAAGCATTCAAGAAAACATTTTAGTGTTGCAGGGATGTGAGGACTTTGTTGTTAATTTGCATAGACATTTCCAGCAAATCCATACTGACATACTTTAGTTTGAGGCCCGTTTAATCATTAAGAATGTATGTCCCAAGCAGTCCACATCAGCTGACTTGGATGAAGGGAGCTGTTCAACACCATGCAACAGAACACTTAGAAAGCACCATGTGACAGTTCCAGGTGCGTGATGGCACCTCTCTGACATCCATGGGCAGGAGTTGGGTGTACCTCAAGGGAGCATCCTTCCTCCTGCCCTTTTCAGCTTTAAAATCAACGACATTGTAAAATCAGTAAGCCAGGGCTCTGAGTCCTGTCTTGTTCATTGACGACTTCGCGCCGTACTCAGTTGGAGCTTCTTACGCCAGCGTACAATGTCGACTCCAACTTTGTGTCAACAAGATCCAACAGTGGGCTGAGGAAAACGGGTTTACCTTCTCAAGTACCAGAACTCAATTAATCCATTTCCACAATTTTTGTCAATTCTTTGCTGATCCTGAAATTCGTCTGGACAAGATCACCATTCCAGCTGTAAAAGAAGCCAAATTTCAGGGGGTTATTTTTGATCAAAAACTCCACTTTCTCAGCCACATTAAAAACCTCAAAGCCTCTCATGCCAGAAAGCTCTGAATATTCTGCGGGTCGTAGCACACACGGACTGGGGCGCTGATAAGAAAACTCTGCTGCACCTCTACAGAGCCTTGGTCCGTTCCAAACTGGACTATGGTTGTGCCGTGTACAGCTCTGCAGGACCGTCTTACCTAAAACTCTTAGACCCTATCCACCATCAAGGGCTTCGTCCATGTCTTGGAGCGTTCCGCACCACCCCTGTGTACAGCCTGTATGCAGAGGCAGGTGAACCCTCACTGTCCAACCGCAGGCTGAAACTTTCTTTGAATTACTAAACCCTGCGTATGACTGTGTTTTTGACCCTCAGTTTCAAAGCAAATTCGAAAACGACCCAAACTGTATTCTACCGTTTGGTCTTCGTATGCAGCCTCATGCGCAGAATGCAGGTCAAGACCCAGGAGTGTGTGTCCGATTTTTCCAAGTTTCCAGATGAGCCTCCGTGGACCTTTTTCACACCAGAGATTTTGATTTTGATCTGGCAGCTTTTTCGCAAAGAATCTACCAACTCTCTAGCACACAAGGCATTGTATGCTGACCTTTGTTCAAAATTCCAATCCTATCGGAAAATTTTCACTGACGGTTCCAAGTCTGTAGATGGAGTGGCCTGTGCAGCCTATTGCCCTGGTGCTCCTTCTCAAATACTGTTACAACATATTCCTTCAGATGCTTCTGCTTACTCTGCTGAACTTACAGCTCTGGTTCTGGCACTGAGGATAATCTCACAATCTAAGAAGAGGGACTTTCTGGTTGTGTCAGATTCACTGTCAGCTTTGGAGGCCATAGCTGGCCGCAACCTTCAGCATCAGAACTTTTACACTTCTTTGAACTTTTTACCAAGTTGAAAGTGGAGAGTTACAACATTATTCTGTCATGGGGTTCCTGGTCATGTTGACATAGGAGGGAATGAAAAATGGTTGATCATTTGGCCAAGAATGCCACAATAGAGAAGTTGTCCAGCATATATATTCCCTGTTCAGATCTGAAACCCAAAATTTACGATTATGTCAGAGACCTCTGGCAGGAGGATTGGAATACACAGATGGATAACAAACTCTTTCAGATCCGTTCAGACCTTAAGGAGTTCCTCTCATCTACGTCTGGTGGTCATAAAGAAGAAACAGTTCTATGCCGGCTGCACACCGGCCGTTCGTATTTTACCCATTCCTATCTTTTAAAGAGTGAAGAAGCTCCATGGCGTGTTTCCATGTCATGCTCCACTCACAGTGAAACATATTCTTTTAGGTTGTTGGGACTTGTACGATGTGAGACATAGACACTTTACAGCAGAGTTCTTGAAAAACCCTGTTCAGAGATGTCCCCACCTGACATGATCTTTGAGTTCTTGAGAGAGATAAACATATTTCATCTGATTTAAATTTTTACGGAAGAAAAATTTTTAACGACGTTTCTGGTGTGTTTTGTAGAAGATGTAATTAAAGAGATGTGTGAAAGTTTTTTTTTTAATTTTTTTAAGATGACTTGTGAGTTGATTTTAATGTGGTGACAGCTCTGATATGGCCCTTTGCGGTCGGCTGGGCTATAAGCAACATTGCCTTACCTTACCACAGACAACAAGATTCAAACTCAAAAAGAAAGCGTTCAGGAAAGCATTGTTGTGTTGCAGGATGTGAGGACTTTGTTGTTAATTTGCATAGACATTTCCAGCAAATCCATACTACATACCTCATTGGAGGCCCGTTTAATCACTAAGAAAATGAAGAAAAGCCCAAAGAGGTCATACCCTGTATTGTCATGCCCTGAATGTGATTGGACAGGTACTCGGGCTGATAACATCTGGCATCTAAATCACATGGATGTGAGAAAGCAGTGGCACTTAAACTCATGGCTAAACAAATAAGGCGACAGCGTATGCAGTCTGGCCCATCCGTTTCTCATTCAAACTGTAAAAGAGACCTCCACACTGCCCAGTCAATGTCTGATGACTTTTACCAATGGCATGCTACAACTGAAGGGGGTCATTTAATCCCAGGTTATCTAAACAAAGATAAACAAGAACAGCGTAAGCAGCAGAACAAAAAAAGTAAAGACATGGTCTTCACTGTGCTTCATTCTTTCTTTGGGAGTAATGCCTTTCGGCTTTCTGATTTGGAAATCCTGCATACAGTTGGCTGGCCCAGAAAAGGGGACAAATGTGTTGTTGAAAAACTGCATGATGATGGGAGATCCTGGGGAACAGTGAAGAATTACCTGAATGGCTTTTCCCATTTCCTGGATGATTTGGATGCCAAAATGCTTCTGAGAAAACCACTTATTGCTACTACCAGAACAAGTTAAAGAGGCTGTGTTCAAACTGTCACAAGAATGGCCATGGAAGAACTTCAGCAAAGAAAACTGTCAGATCAAGACGAGCTGATTTCATTTCAACATATCAGTCAGTACAAGTCAGTGAATGGTGCGAAACATTTGTCAGGATCTGTTGAAATGCGTGAGTCAGACAGTGATGAATGTGTTAGAAATAAAGTGCATATGATTGGAAACCATGTGCTGCTTGGGTTGGCGCTTCCAAATGGGAAGCGGGCAGGCATTTTCAATTACATGTCTGTTAGCGAGGTAAAGTCTGCAATTGGTGAACGGATGGGTTTGTCATTCTGGTCGCTGAAGGAAAAACTTTCAGAACATCGGGGGAGCAGGTGTTTTTTTTTGTACTAAAGCAGAATATGATCTTCTGCAACATTACATCCAGGCAGTAAGGCCTTATCTAAAACCTTCCACTGACCAAGTATTTTGTTGGCGATCTGGAGAAAGAGCCACAGTTTCAGAAACTGTCGATTTCCTTTGAAGAGCATGGGCTGATTTTGGATCCATGATCCTTTCCCATGTAGGAGAAATCCCCTTCACACTGATCAGAGGGCCAGCGCCCTCAACACATTACTTTGGCTTGGACCTCTCCTAGACAGGAGGCACACATGGGCCTGTGTGTGTCAACCGGCTTCCCCTGCATGGGGTTAGGTCAAAACGGGCAGCCCCCAGCTGGCCAAGGTAACCCCTGCAGTGCTCAGTTCTCTGTTCCCGGGAGCTGGGCATAATCGGGGGGGATAGGGTAAGTTGGCGCTGCTTTGTTGTATATCCCTCCTGAAGCCTGGAAGGGGTCCAAGAAAAGAGTTTCTTGGCCCTGGCCCCAAAGTTGGACTCGATGGTGGGTGGGTAGGGAGGGGACGAATTCCTAAATCATATACCATGACCTCAATATCTAACTCCCTTCCAAAAGGAGAAAGAGAGACAAAGTGAGATCTGATGGTGATCATGATTCTGACTCGGACTCAGAAATCCGAACAGAGTCTGGATCGTGGCCTTCGTGGTTGGTGGTGGAGGGCACTGATGAAGACAAACCTTTGTCTGCACTCAGCCCCTTTGCAATCCAGAAAGGTTTCAGTTGTCTGTCAGGAAACCTAAATCAATCAAACGTCTGAGAAATGGGTCATTTCTGGTGGAATGTGGTACAAAATGTCAATCAGATCGGCTCCTGAAATCTACAACTCTGTTGACCGAAAAATCAAAGTGTCGCCTCACAAGAACCTAAATTCTTCAAAGGGAGTCATTCGCTGCCCAGACTTGAAAGGAGTATCGGAGGATGAGATAAGGTTCGAACTGAAATCCCAGGGAGTCATGGATGTGCGAAGAGTCACAATTCGCAAGGGTTCTGAAAGAGTGCCAACAAATACCCTCTTTCTGACCTTCTGCACCCCCCTTCGCTGCCACAGTCTATCAAGGTGGGCTATTTGAACGTCAAGGTTAGCCTGTATGTTCCTCCCCGATGCGTTGTTTCCGGTGCAGAAGAAGTTTGGCCATGTGCGGGATCGATGCTCTGGGGAGGAGATTTGTGGCGTCTGCTGCCAACCAAGCCACGAGATGCCGTGCGTTCATCCGGCACGTTGTGCAAACTGCGGAGACGGCACCCATCCTCCTCTCGAGAGTGTCCGGTTTGGCGCCAGGAAAGTAGTATCCAAAGGGTGAAGACGGAAAGAAAGATTCCATTCCACGAGGCAAAAAGGTTGGTTCTGGGCAGTCCGCAGCATCCGAACAAGTCCTACTCTCAGGTTGTGAAACAAGTTTCTACAGTATCTGTCTCCTGTCAGACAGACACCTTTAGTTTTTCCAAGACTGCAATCGAAACCATCTGCCCCCAGCGGAGGCAAGAAATCCGCTACCCCTGTGATAACTCCCATGGTGGTGGCGTAAAACCTGCTGCCTCCCATTCTGCCCAGCAGACACAGGTTGGGAGACTCTCTGCTTCGACAGCTCCCCTTCCCCCAAAAAAACCCCCTGTTCCTCCCAAGGGCACTCGCGGCCCCCAAGCGGTGCCTCATCAAGGCACGATCCCAGGGAAGCCCTCTGTGTGTAGAGGTCATTGAGGTGGATTGCCCATCATCTGCCTCCGGAGCTTCCAAGAAAACAAAAAAAGTCCAGAGAAAAGACATTCAAGTTTGGAAACACGCAATCCATATTCTCCTTTGCAGTCGGATGATGATGAGACAGTAATGGACTGAGAAGTCTGTTGCCATCTCTCCATCCTCATGGATTCAGTATCTCACTGGAACATTCGAGGTTTGAATTCTAATTTTGAAGAGCTGCAGCTCCTCTGTCAACATTTAAAACCTGCTGTCTTAGCTCTTCAAGAGACTCTGATACGCTCTGACAAATCTTTCTCTTTATCGGGTTTTAATGTTCTTTCTAAACCAGCACAGCCTTCTGCAGTTGGAGTGACGGGTGGTGTGTCGTTGCTTATCCACAAATCTCTTCTGTTTAGCCCGGTCTACCTCAGTTCTCCCCTCCAAGCTTTAGCTGCCAGAGTCTCTCTGCATAAAACGGTCACTATTTGTTGTCTATATCTGCCTCCTTCTGTATCCATCAGTCAGACAAGAACTGGTCAGCCTGATTGAGGAGTTTCCACGACCTTTTTTGCTGTTGGGCGATTTCAATGGGACAATCCTCTTTGGGATAGTGTTGATACTTCGTCTAGAGGTCTCCTTCTGGAAAACGTCTTCTCAGAGCTTGACCTGTGTTGTCTTAATGATGGATCTCCAACCTTCCTCCACTCTGCTACTGGTGCTCTCTCATGTTTGGATCTGTCAGTGTGCGACCCCTCGCTGGTCCTGGACTATGAGTGGTCGGTCGGCACTTGACGATCTGCATGGGAGTGACCATTTTCCAATTGTTCTAAAATCCAAAATAACTGAAAGCCGCACTGTTCCAGAACATCTAAATTTCAACAAGGCGAACTGGGATCTTTTTGCAGGAACTGTCCGTGGGGAACTCACAGAGGAAGTTCTACAAAGTCCGGATCCCGCAGAAATGGTTTCTAATATCCTCATAAAATGCGCCAAGGCCTCCATTCCAACTTCCTCAAACAAACCCCAAATGCCAAAGACACCGTGGTTTAATTTTGACTGCCAACAAATCTCAAAAGTACGTAAACGGGCTCAGCGTCAGGTATACCAACGACCCTCTGGTCCTAACGCCCGAGCCCATCAGAAACTCCGTGCTAAAATCGAGACATACTTTCAAATCAGTCAAACGTCGGTCTTGGAGAAACTTCTGCTCCGGACTGACATCTAAAACTTCAAAGAAAAAGTTTGGAACATCATCAGAAAAATCAAAGGAAGAACACCAACCCCTCCATTCATCACCTGAAACTTGCCGATGCTTTGATCACTGACAAACAAGCTGTTGCCAATCTGTTGGCCTCCACCATCCAGCAGAACTCTCATCTTTAAATAAATCTGCAGCCTTTTAAGAAACAAGCAAATTAGAGAGAAATCTTCATACAATTTCACATCAGACAACTCTGAAGCTTACAATCTGCCTTTCTCGATTAGCGAACTAAAATCAGCTTTGCAAACCTGCAATGACTCTGCCCCTGGTCTGGATGACATTCATTATCAGGTTTTGAAACACCTTCCAGAAAGCTGTCTCCAGACCCTTCTCAAAGTCTATAACCATATCTGGACCACAGGGTGCTTCCCGCCCTCCTGGCGGAAAAGCCCTGATCATTCCAATCCCCAAACCCTGGAAAGGACCCTACCAACCCATCAAACTATCGCCCAATAGCTCTGACCAGCTGCCTGTGTAAGCTGATGGAAAAGATGGTCAACTCTCGTCTGATGTGGAAGCTGGAAACCGACGGCCTTTTGGCCATGAACAGTGCGGGTTTCGCAAGTACCACTCGACAGTTGACCATTTAATCCGTCTAGAAACCACCATTTGCAACGCCTTTGTCAACAAGCAGCATGTGGTCGCTATCTTTTTCGACCTAGAAAAAGCGTATGACACCACGTGGAAATCAGGGATCCTTATGGATTTGCATAAACTTGGTTTTCATGGCTATCTGCCTATGTTTATCGAAAACTTTCTGGCTGATCGACAGTTCCAGGTGCGTGTTGGCACCACACTCTCGGACATCCATGGGCAGGAGTTGGGTGTACCTCAGGGGCAGCATCCTTTCTCCTGCCCTTTTCAGCATCAAGATCAATGACATTGTGAAATCGGTAAGCCAGGGCTCTGAGTCTTCTTTGTTCGTTGACGACTTCGCACTGTACGCAGTTGGAGCTTCTTACGCCAGCGTACAGCGGCGACTCCAACTTTGTGTCAACAGGATTCAACAGCGGGCCGAGGAAAACGGGTTTACCTTTACGTACAAAAACCCAGTCAATCCATTTTCACAATTTTCGTGAATTTTTTGCTGATCCTGAAATTCTTCTGGATAAGACCACCATTCCAGCTGTTAAGGAAGCTAAATTTCTGGGGGTTATTTTTGATAAAAAACTGAACTTTCTCAGCCATATTAAAAACCTCAAAACTTCTTGCCAGGAAGCTCTGAATATTCTGCGGGTCGTAGCACACATGACTGGGGCGCTGATAAGAAAACGCTGCTGCACCTCTACAGAGCCTGGTCCGTTCCAAACTGGACTATGGTTGTGCTGTGTATGGCTCTGCAAGACCGTCCTACCTCAAACTCTTGGACCCTATCCACCATCAAGGGCTTCGTCTCTGTCTTGGAGCATTCCGCACCACCCCTGTGTACAGCCTGTACGCAGAGGCAGGTGAACCCTCACTGTCCAACCGCAGGTTGAAACTATCTTTGAACTACTATATCAGACTGTTCTCTGAACCAGAAAACCCTGCCTATGACTGTGTCTTTGACCCTCAGTTCCAAAACAAATTCGAAAAAAACAACCCTACCTGTATTCCGCCTTGGGCTTCGTATGCAGCCTCACGCACGGAATGCAGGTCTAGACCTAGGAGTTGTGTCTGATTTTTCCAAGTTTCCAGATGAGCCTCCGTGGACCTTTTTCACACCAGACATTTGTTTTGATCTTGCAGCTTTTCGCAAAGAGTCCACCAGCTCTCTGGCATACAAGGCGTTGTATGCTGAGCTGAGTTCAAAACTCTCATCCTATCAGAAAATTTTCACTGACGGTTCCAAGTCTGAAGATGGAGTGGCCTGTGCAGCCTACTGCCCTGGTGCTCCTTCTCAAATACTGTTAGAACATATTCCTTCGGACGCTTCTGCCTACTCTGCTGAACTTACAGCTCTGGTTCTGGCACTAAGAATAATCTCACGGTCTCCAAAGAGGGACTTTCTGGTTTGTCGGATTCGCTGTCGGCTTTGGAGGCCATATCTGGCCGCAACCTTCAGCACCCCGAACTTTTACACTTTTTTGACCTTTTTACCAAATTGACAGCGGAGGGTTACAACATTCTTCTGGCTTGGGTTCCTGGTCATGTCGGCATCGGAGGGAACAAAAATGGTGGATCGTTTGGCCAAGAATGCCACAAGAGAGAAACTGTCAAACACACCTATCCCCTGCTCGGATCTGAAACCCAAAATTAACGATTATGTAAAAGACCTCTGGCAGGAGGATTGGAATACACAGACGGATAACAAACTCTTTCAGATCCGTCCAAACCTAAAGGAGTTCCTCCCATCTTCGTCTGGTGGTCGTAAAGAAGAAACAGTTCTGTGCCGGCTGCACACCGGCCATTCGTATTTTACCCATTCCTACCTTTTAAAGAGTGAAGAAGTCCTTGGTGCATTCCGTGTCATGTGCCACTCACAATGAAACATATTCTTTTAGAGTGTTGGGATTTGCACGATGTGAGACACAAACATTTTACAGCAGATTCCATGAAAACCTTGTTCAGAGATGTTCCGCCTGACGCGATCTTTGAGTTCTTGAAAGAGGTTAACATTTTTCATCGGATCTGAGATTTTACAGTGGAAAGATTTTTAACAAAGTTTTGGATGAGATTTTAGACGATGTCTTTTAAAGAATTGTGTGGATGAATGACCTGTGAGTTGATTTTAACGTGGTGACAGCCCTGATATGGCCCTTTGTGGTCGGCTGGGCTATAAGCAACATTATCTTATCTTATCTTATCTTCACACTGATCCGAAAGACTTGGATAAGGGCATCTCGAAGCCAGGGAGTGTCAAGAGAGGTCAAAGAAAGCATGGCCAGACATATGGACCACACTGTCTCAACTGCTGACAGACATTATGATGTTTCAACAGGAATGAAGATGAGTGCTGAATTCCAGAGCGTCTTTGAAAGGTTTCATGATCCAGTGACTAACAGTGATCAGGAGTTGGACAGTGATTGTTTCCTTGATGAAGTTGGAAGTGTCAGATACATTACTGCATCCCCAGACAGTGCCAGTTGCCATGGAACCTGATCTTGACAGCACTGTGTCTTATTTCAGATGCACCTGCGATGTGTTTTTTCACATGAAGAGAAGACAAGGTTGTTCCGCTTTTGCGGCAGGTTGATTGAGCAGGGAAGAAAGCAGGGTGGATGAGGAATTACAAAATGTCAGATATTAGCACAGTTGCAGTCTGCAGGCCCAAGCTTTGCAGATCTTTTCCAAAAATACAGTTTGGTACAGCTGTGCAACAGAGTAAGATGTGAAATAAGAAAAAAATGATGGGAGGTTCTTCCAGTGCGCCAGTAAACACGGCAGCTGGTGGCTGAAAAGGCATGTCAGTCCAAATAGGTCCCCGTGGGGATACCGGGGGTCTTTTGTACAAATAGTTCCCCCACTTTCTGGACATTCTGTGCTAGTAACGTCCCATTTTCCTTTCACTCTCAGTAACTGTGTCTATTACTCTGCTGTCCCTGTCGTCTACTGTCCTTTCTGTCGACCATACCTTTTTATCTATCTTTTTCCACAACCTCATCCCACAAATTTCTGCACTCAATGAAGTCGGAGTGAACTGACTATACTCTCGAGTATAGTGAGAGTATCCCAACAGGCTAAAACGAGTTCACACGTTACCAGATACTGGAACGCTGAAGAAGTCCAAATAGGTTGCCTCCAAATCCTGGTGTACACCCTCAGCCTCTTCAAGTAGAAAAGGAGCCAGTCATAGGTGGTGGTAGCTAAAATTTAAAAGTGAGGAACAAGTTATTTTTTGTATTCTTATACAACTTTTAAGAAGACTAACATAGCAACAACAAAAAAGTAAGTGAATATCTTGATTAGGTCCAGAGTTATATCCGTTTAAAGGTACTAGGTATCGAAAATGATCCTGGTATTTTCATGTTTAAAACGGATTTCAAATTTCAGTAAAACCTGATTTACAGGTGCAGACAAGGGCAGTGTGAAATACTGAAACATGTTTAGAAAGAAACAGTATGTATAAAACCATTTGATAGATTCAACTAACATTTGTGCAGTCCATCAAAATAATGTGATCACTTCATACAGTTTTTCTAGGGTGAAGTGTTGTCAGTAACGCACTGACTGCCAAATCAATCCTATGTTGAACAGAATGATTGGTCCAAGCACACAAACTTTCATCCCATCTTTTGAATGTTCTAGGGTTAGTTAAACCAGATCTTCCTAACCCCACATTCTCATCAAGAAATGCTCGCCCAGATGATGAAAATGCAGCAATAATTAAGTTGCCAGCAAATATGACTTCTGAGGCAATTTTCCAAGTGTCTTCAGTATGTGGCCACCGAAAAATATTTTGTCCCTTGAGATTATATTTTGCTTTCTCCATGAAGTTGATTCCAGTTTCTTCCTCCGAGAGAATATTCTTCACTTCCCCAATGAAGACGTCTTCTTGATAATAAACAGCTACAATCTCTCCTGGTGTTTTAAATGAAAAAGAAGAATTTTCAGAATGAATTTCTGGTTCCTTTTGCATCTCATCAAATCATCTGCTTCTTCATCTTCTTCATTTTCCTTCTCTGGGTCCATGTCAAACTCTGGTTTTTATCAGCTGCATCGTGTGCCGCTTCTTGGAAGGTCTTTGGTAAGGCTGAGGAACTGGTGGTGGTGGTAATTGTTGCAGGACTTGTCCTCCAAAGAATTCTAGGAGTCTGTTGACAATTGCCAGGACAGGCCCAGTGCTTGTCAGCACTGAGGATTTCATGTTCAGGACCAGTTTCTGGAACAGGATTTCTGCTCTCATTGCTCTGCGAAGATCACGGTGGTTGGTGTAGGTATTCAAGAGGTACTCAACATCTGCAGGCACAGAACAGGGTCCCTGGTGATGTTGCAAGTCTTGCATGATTCTTGTTACTTTCTGCCGCCAGTTTGCCTCTGCTGCCTGTTTCTGCTAAACCTCGAGAACGTGATCTTTCCTCTTTCTGACAGTATCCCTCTCCATCTGCATGTGCTTTAACCTCAGTGAGGGTGATCTAAAAGGCAAAATAGCTTCGTATGTCAATTCTTTGTGGGAGGAGGAGTGGAGCCTCCAAGAAAACAATAAGCTTCATCAAATACGTCCAGATTTAAGGGAACATCTTCCCATGGCTGCTGGCGGTCGAAAGGGAGAAACAGTATTGTGTAGATTGAGGACGGGTCATGCCTATTTTACTCATTCGTTTTTTATTGAAGGGAGAAGACGTGCCTTTGTGTGTTGCCTGTGATAGATATCTGTCCAACATATCCTTTTAGACTGCTGGGTTTTATACGACATTAGAAGGAAACATTACACTGCAGATAATATGAAGATTGTACTTCGTGATGTTCCCCCTGACAATATTTTTAACTGCCTATAAGAAGTGAATTTATTTCATCGTGTGTGAATTTGGTGTTGTTAGATTTTCTATACCTAGTGCAGATTTTGCAGATTACAGTTCGTGATTTGAACGTGTTGGTTTTTAATCTTAGGATTGGTTCTTTTAATTTTTTTTATGTTTAATGGCTTGGGTAAGGTTTTGCTTTTAATCCTTTTTTAACATATATATGTGTGGTAGTTTGAAACATGGTGACAGTCCTGAGATAACCTCAGCTGTTGATGGGACTATAATTTTAATCTTAATCTTGAATTTTATCAGACTGCATTCGTGGCCGCTTCTTGGAAGGTCTTTGGCAAGGCTGAGGAACTGGTGGTGGTGGTAATTGTTGCAGGACTTGTCCTCCAAAGAATCTAGGAGTCTGTTGACAATTGCCAGGACAGGCCCAGTGCTTGTCAGCACTGAGGATTTCATGTTCAGGACCAGTTTCTGGAACAGGATTTCTGCTCTCATCGCTCTGCGAAGATCACAGTGGTTGGTGTAGGTATTCAAGAGGCGCTCAACACCTGCAGGCACAGAACAGGGTCCCTGGTGATGTTGCAAGTCTTGCATGATTCTTGTAACTTTCTGCCGCCAGTTTGCCTCTGCTGCCTGTTTCTGCTAAACCCTCGAGAACGTGATCTTTCCTCTTTCTGACAGTATCCCTCTCCATCTGCATGTGCTTTAACCTCAGTGAGGGTGATCTAAAAGGCAAAATAGCTTCGTATGTCAATTCTTTTTGTGGGAGGAGGAGTGGAGCCTCCAAGAAAACAATAAGCTTCATCAAATACGTCCAGATTTAAGGAACATCTTCCCATGGCTGCTGGCGGTCGAAAGGGAGAAACAGTATTGTGTAGATTGAGGACGGGTCATGCCTATTTTACTCATTCGTTTTTATTGAAGGGAGAAGACCCCACCTTTGTGTGTTGCCTGTGATACACTGATAGTCGGATATCTGTCCAACATATTCTTTTAGACTGCTGGGATTTATACGACATTAGAAGGAAGCATTACACTGCAGATAATATGAAGATTGTTTTTCATGATGTTCCCCCGACAATATTTTTAACTTCCTAAAAGAAGTGAATTTATTTCATCGTGTGTGAATTTGGTGTTGTTAGATTTTCTATACCTAGTGCAGATTTTGCAGATTACAGTTAGTGATTTGAACGTGTTGGTTTTTAATCTTAGGATTGGTTCTTTTAATTTTTTTTATGTTTAAATGGCTTGGGTAAGGTTTTGCTTTTAATCCTTTTTTAACATATATATGTGGTAGTTTGAAACGTGTGGTGACAGTCCTGAGATAACCTCAGCTGTTGATGGGACTATAATTTTAATCTTAATCTTGAATTTTATCAGACTGCATTCGTGGCCGCTTCTTGGAAGGTCTTTGGCAAGGCTGAGGAACAGGTGGTGGTGGTATTGTTGCAGGACTTGTCCTCCAAAGAATTCTAGGAGTCTGTTGACAATTGCCAGGACAGGCCCAGTGCTTGTCAGCACTGAGGATTTCATGTTCAGGACCAGTTTCTGGAACAGGATTTCTGCTCTCATTGCTCTGCGAAGATCACGGTGGTTGGTGTAGGTATTCAGAGAGTACTCAACATCTGCAGGCACAGAACAGGGTCCCTGGTGATGTTGCAAGTCTTGCATGATTCTTGTTACTTTCTGCCGCCAGTTTGCCTCTGCTGCCTGTTTCTGCTAAACCTCGAGAACGTGATCTTTCCTCTTTCTGACAGTATCCCTCTCCATCTGCATGTGCTTTAGCCTCAGTGAGGGTGATCTAAAAGGCAAAATAGCTTTGTATGTCAATTCTTTGTGGGAGGAGGAGTGGAGCCTTCAAGAAAACAATAAGCTTCATCAAATACGTCCAGATATAAGGGAACATCTTCCCATGGCTGCTGGCGGTCGAAAGGGAGAAACAGTATTGTGTAGATTGAGGACGGGTCATGCCTATTTTATTCATTCGTTTTTATTGAAGGGAGAAGACCCCACCTTTGTGTGTTGCCTGTGATAGTCGGATATCTGTCCAACATATTCTTTTAGACTGCTGGGATTTATACGACATTAGAAGGAAGCATTACACTGCAGATAATATGAAGATTGTTTTTTTCATGATGTTCCCCCGACAATATTTTTTAACTTCCTAAAAGAAGTGAATTTATTTCATCATGTGTGAATTTGTGTTGCTAGATTTTTCTATACCTAGTATTGATTTTTGCAGATTACAGTTAGTGATTTGAATGTGTTGGTTTTTAATCTCAGGATTGGTTCTTTTAATTTTTAAAATTTTTAATGGGTTGGGTAAGGTTTTGCTTTTAATCCTTTTTAACATATATACGTGGTAGTTTGAAACGTGGTGACAGTCCTGAGATAACCTCTGCTGTTGATGGGACTATAATTTAAATCTTAATCTTGAGTTTTATCAGCCTGCATTCGTGGCCGCTTCTTGGAAGGTCTTTGGCAAGGCTGAGGAAACAGGTGGTGGTGGTAATTGTTGCAGGACTTGTCCTCCAAAGAATTCTAGGAGTCTGTTGACAATTGCCAGGACAGGCCTAGTGCTTGTCAGCACTGAGGATTTCATGTTCAGGACCAGTTTCTGGAACAGGATTTCTGCTCTCATTGCTCTGCGAAGATCACAGTGGTTGGTGTAGGTATTCAAGAGGTACTCAACATCTGCAGGCACAGAACAGGGTCCCTGGTGATGTTGCAAGTCTTGCATGATTCTTGTTACTTTCTGCCGCCAGTTTGCCTCTGCTGCCTGTTTCTGCTAAACCGAGAACGTGATCTTTCCTCTTTCTGACAGTATCCCTCTCCATCTGCATGTGCTTTAGCTTCAGTGAGGGTGCTTTTTTTTAGCAGATAGGCTAAGCGGCTGTTCCTGTTCTCCTGCAGACTTGAGTTCAAGCCATGATGAAATGGACTTGTTTCGTTTCATCATATTAATTGTAGAGTGATGGTGTACGCTGGCATGGCATCTCTTGAAAAGGGAAAAGTCCAAGACCGCAAAGTACTCCTCACTAACAAGTTAGTGATGTGCGAATGCCGTAGTTTTTCACACAAACCAGGGTCTTGTACATCAAAGTATTTTCCATTTGGTGGCAAGAAATCAGCAAGCTGACGCTCTGTTACCATCACCAAACCTTCACAGACACTTTGGAGGACAGTTCTTACACTGCCTTCTTCTCTTCTTCAGTGGCCAGGAGAGACTGGTCAACTTCTGCATCATGATGGAAATAGACTCCAGGGAAAAGTGGTTGAAAATCTACCTGGAAAGCTGAAGATACATTTTGTTGCCATTCTTGGAATAGTCCATGCAGCCGTTCAAACATGGATGTGAAAGTCAAGATCGCACACAGATCCCATAAGAAGACTCCATAAGAAACCTGCACACACATACAGTGCCACATGCACACGCATACACACACAAGCAGACATGTCAGGTATGTATACAGTTATGCACAAACATAAACAGAAGAAATCAGTTATCATCATTATGATAATATTTTCACAGTATTTATCTGTACAAGTGTGTCGCAGTAAAGAGTACATACAAGTGTGTCGCAGTAAAATAAGAGTACATACAAGTGTGTCGCAGTAAAATAAGAGTACATCTCGGTATTCGTTCTTGATTTCTTTGAACTTCTCCAAACATTGCCTAAAATTTTGCATTCCATTATCACAAGTCTTTAGTTTAGGGACCCCTGGCTCTTTTGACGGTCCAAGGCCTCCATACATTGTAGTTTCCAGGACCCACACTTTTACAGAAGAATGAGGCCTTGCAATCAACATGACTTTAGTTTACTCTTTTGTTTGTTGATCATTAAAACAATGACATTATGTAGCACAGATGTGGGGCCAAGCTTTATTAACAAAGTAATAAAATTTTTAGAGACAGCTCACATACTGGCTCGGTTATCAAGTGAAAATCATGACACAGTCATTCAATACTTGTGACATAAAATATGGGTAAAATCAACTTGAATATCATTTCACTGAGTTGTATGCTGTAAAAAGTCCCTACCCCGTTACATAACCAGAACGTATAACAATGAGAGATTCATTTTACCTGTAATTTGGGGGTACAGAAGATCCAGGGCAATGAGGTAGTTGGCGATCACTTCACTCCAGTTGTCAGCAGCACACTCTCCAGTTTCTTGTTTTTCTTGTTAAGGCACATACTGAGGCAGTTATGGATGTCCTGACGATGGTAATGTTTTTTTCTTGTTAGTAAGGCACATACTACTGAGGCACGATGTAATGTTTTTCTTGGAAGGCACATACTGAGGCAGTTGTGGATGTCCTGACGATGGTAATGTTTTTCTTGTGTTAGTAAGGCACATACTGAGGCAGTTATGGATGTCCTGACGATGGTAATGTTTTTCTTGTTAGTAAGGCACATACTGAGGCAGTTATGGATGTCCTGATGATGGTAATGTTTTTCTTGTTAAGGCACATAATGAGCAGTTATGGATGTCCTGACGACTGTACTGGAGATCACCAGCAGTCTGAAAATGGTGGTTGAAGGCCGGTTGTCCCTGAAACTTGTAACAAAAAGATTTTGGATTCCTTCCATGAGACAGTAGGGCACCAGGCCAGTTCTCTGCATCCATTCTAGTCATCACCTCAGTTATGTCAGAGACCTCTGGCAGCAGGATTGGAATACACAGACGGATAACAACTCTTTCAGATCCGTCCAAACCTTAAGGAGTTCCTCTCATCTACGTCTGGTGGTCGTAAAGAAGAAACAGTTCTGTGCCAGCTGCACACCAGCCATTCGTATTTTACCCATTCCTACCTTTTAAAGCGTTAAGAAGCTTTGTGTGCGTTCCGTATCATGTGCCACTCACAGTGAATCTTTTTCCATGGACTTGGAGTGTTGGGACTTGCACGATGTGAGACATAAACATTTTACACAGAGGAGTCCTTGAAAATCCTGTTCAGAGAGTGTCCACCTGACATGATCTTTGGGTTTTTGAGAGAGATTAATTTTTCATCTGATTTAAGATTTTATGGAAGAAAGATTTTTAAATGTGAAAATTTTTGGTGCGTTTTGAAGAAGATATCAAAGATTTAAAGAGTTGTGTGAAGATTTTTTTTTTTTTTTTTTTTTAAATGACTGGTGAGTTGATTTTAACGTGGTGACAGCCCTGATGTGGCCCTTTGCGGTTGGCTGGGCTATAAGCAACATTATCTTATCTTATCTTATAGTGTGCATTCATTGTTATATATGTGTATACATGTGGCGCACCGTTGTGTTTATTGGAAAATGTATATATAGCAGAAATATTGAAAAAAAAATTTATGGGATATGCATGTATAAACCTACCTACTGCTCAATGGATTACATAATCGTGATAAGGAAAAAAAAAAAAACTTGATGTTTTCTTTCATAAGAGAAGATAGAACTGCCGCAGATCCAAGAAGTTTAAGGAACACGAATCAGGTCCTAAGGAAAACAGATTTATGAGGGCATGAAAAACGCAAAGTACATTTCAAACTATCAACAACAACACAAAAAAAGAAAAAAGAGGCAGAGCTGCAATCACAACACTATTGTGGAACAAAACTCTTAAGAAAAAACCATTTATGCAGAACTTTACACAAACACAAAGCATCAGGACTTCAAAAGAAAACTTACAAAATGAACCTGTGCCAACACTGGGCTTAACAGATAGGAATGTGAGAACACATCATTAGAGGAGGACCTTGCCCAAATCATCAGAGGCTTAAATATAGACCCTGCCTCTGGTACAGGTAACTAAGATTAAAAGATATGCTGACAATGCAACATGATGATGAAAACAAAAAAGACATCGACCTGATAATGATTTTAACCAGAGAACATTTTGAAGAGGTCTTTGGATTGAAACTGAACAAAGTTAAATCTCAAGGGATCTGGTTGGGCAGATGAAAAAAATGAATCTGGAGTGGCTCAAGAGATCCCATTGATAAAGGGGAAAAAAATCTTAGGTATTTATTTTTTGAGCAGACATTTAGCATCCTTTATAACAAAAAAAGGTTGAGTAAATTACATACAAGAACATTGTAAAATCCTACAAAAATCAAAACTCTTCATTGTATGACAAAATTATTGTATCAAAATCTTTGCTTTCTCAGTTTTTCTACATCATGCAATCCCATGTCCACACACACACACACACACACACACACACAGAGGCTATAACCCTCTAGGGCCATGTGTATCATGTATGTTTCACTTTCATGTGTATCATACATGTTTCACTTTCAGTCTTAACTTTCTAACTATGTTCGATATGAATAAGCATTTTTGCTTGGTCTTTTATTGTATAATTTGAAATTTGTCCCATTCCAATCCACCCCTTCCCCTTCCACCCATCACTCACACAGTCATACACATGCATGTGCGCATGCGCATGCACACACACATGCACAACAATTTCAAACACAGTATGAAGTTTTCAGTGAGAGAGTGTGCAAATGCAAGTGTGTGTGAATGTATGCATAAAATTTCGTTTTTGAGCTGTGACTGAGATTTTGATATCTTTGCAGAGAGTACACAAAAGCTGTTAGTGTCGGGTGCTCATAGAAGATAGAAATGACCACACTGTTGCAATAACTGACAGGTTTCTATTAATTCTATCAAGTTCATCGTTCCATATACACTAAAGCAACATTTTTTTTTTTTTTTGGTTTTCAGTAAAGTTGTCAGGAGGGTTTGGAAGTAACAACCATACATGAACTAGTTTTGACATAACCATCGATTTTAGTACAGCAACCCTTCCAAGGGAGGTTTATCAATCGCTTCATCCATATATTTAGTAGTAATTTTATTTCTTGAAATTTTTCATCAAAATTTAGCTGTGCACAATCCTACAGGTCATCAGTAAAATATATACCAAGTATTTTAAATTTGGGGGGATTCCAGTAATTTTGAGGCATGGCATGAATTATATATCGCTGGTCATCTTTCTGCCGAGCCAAACAACAAACTTTTTTTCCCAACGTTTAGCTGTAATCCTGATCTGTTTCCAAAATCTATGAATACCTTGAAAGTTAATTCAAATGTTTTTCCTTCCCCATGTTGGAATAGTTCGGTGTCATCAGCAAATTGGGATATCTCATGTTCTGTTTGTCCTACTTGAATTCCTTTGATTGCTGAAATGAAAATTTCAGATGGCATTTAGTGTTGTATTATTTCTTTCTCTCTCTCTCTCTCTCTCTCTCTCTCTCTCTCTCTCACGCACACACACACACATTCTCTCTCTCTGTCTCTCTAAAAAATACTTGAGACTGCTTCAGTTTGTCAGAACCAAGAAAATTGTCAAAACATTTAATGTATCAATATAGCAAGACTGTAAATCAAAGCGCTTTGGGCTACTGACCGGAAAGCCTGAGTTCGAATCCCTGCAGAGGCATTGTGAGAATGTTTGGCTCATGGCCGACATCTAGCCAGAGCTGAGTTCGCTGTGAACTCAAACGTGCAGACTGGGACCACACAGTCAAAGTTTCATCCACTTTACTGATGCACTTTTGAGGGTGTCGTTCAGATACCCTGACCAGCACCGCAGGTGTCTGTAGTTCTCGGGCCTGGTTAGTGGCAGGATATCAAACCAAGTTGGACCCCATTACATCTTGTTATCATCCCTCATTCTCCATCATCATTGTTCGTGAATTAAAGATTTAAAAATAAGTCTGAAAATCGACAAAACGTGAGACGCATATTTTCTATGCATTCAAATAGGAGATTTTCGTGTATGTCATGTTTGAAGTTTTTGTTTGTTTGTTTGTTTACAAATATGTCAGTGCAAGATTTGTTGGCAATTTGAGTGATGTTTGTATTGTTCCATTATTGATAAAATTAATTATTCACTTTCAAATGTACTTCACATTCAAGTTTTTCCCAGTTTTTACTTTTGTATGTAAGCCGGTGTGGTCTAGCAATTAAAATTTAAGAGATCTGATCTCTCTCTCTCTCTCTCTCTCTCTCTCTGCGCGAGAGAGCGCGCATTTCTTGTATGCACGTGCGTGGGTGTATGCCTGCGAGCGTGTTCTGGATAGCTGTGATAAAGTCTGCGTCTATACTCGGGACACCAGCTGGCGATGTATTGACTTTTGATCAATGCTTTACCTAGAACACTCGACACACTAATAATAATGGCCCACACATGTAGAAGGGATCATAAGCCAAGCGCTCTTTGTTGTTGGCATGAACATCTCTCTCTCTCTCTCTCCTCTTCCTCTTTCTCTCTCTCTCTCTCTCTCAGTGATTTGAGGGTAAGGTAGGTATATATATATATATATATATATATATATATATAGTCCTTTAAATATTCAAGTCTTTTTTCGCCTTAGTTTATTTCTAGCATCGAAAAATGAACGAGCAACTAAAAAACTGTCCATTTTCCTACGTCATAAAACATTTCAGTTACGATCTGTGTTTGTTTCATAATATGTTAAGCTTGATCAGCTATATTGTTATGTATTTTTTTTGGAGTGACTTTTGTTACACCCTTTAGAAGAGGGGCAATAGTCTATTTATGAATAAAATCAATCTCTCTCTCTCTCTCTCTCTCTCTCTCTCTCTCTCTCTCTCTCCTCTCTCTCTCTCTCTCTCTGCTGCGCGAGAGAGCGCGCATTTCTTGTATGCACGTGCGTGGGTGTATGCCTGCGAGCGTGTTCTGGATAGCTGTGATAAAATCTGCATCTAGACTTGGACACCAGCTGGCGATGTATTGACTTTTGATCAATGCGTACGTAGAACACTCGACACACTAATGGCCCACACGTGTAGACTCCAGACTATTACAGTACCAACCATAACCAGTCATGTGTGCGTATTGGCAAAATTCAAGAACTGTGAGTAAAGAAATGACGTACAGTTAAAAATCGTTAGGACCCTAGATGACTGAAAAGGTTTGCAAACAAGATTCCACACAGAATACAAAAGTCAGTCATCTGTCAACAAATGTTGTAACAAAACCAGTGGAAGGGAAAGCAGTATTGACTCGCTCTTAAAGACCACACAGATTCGTATGAAACAAAAAGTAGTGCCATACAACTAAACGATCTTAAAACCAAGATGAACGTATCAGGCAATATGGCCTTCGCTCGTATGAAAACACTTAAATCAACACTTTGTTTTTCAAACATCCGATACATGTAATCCACATTCCAGAAGATTATGTACCTGCCTCTATGTCTTGTGCAAGTTTGCAGACGCTGAGTCTCGGCATTTTTTTTTTTTTTTTCAGATGTTTTACCCTGTCATCTCTTCGTCTCGTCTAACCCCTTCCACTCCCTCGCAGCCCCCACCCCCGCATCCTCAGTTCTTCCCCACCCTTCCCAACCACTTTCCCCACCCATTTTCACCCTCACCCTCACGTCCCGAGCCGAAGAAGAAAGGTTACATTGAACTCATTCATCGTCCACCGTGGGAGTGAATCCTTTCTAGCCAAAGGCCCTTTGCAGGAAGAGAAGGCGGGAGTCGGCCATTTGGGCCGCCAAAGAGCGGTGTGTGCCAATAACTGGACTGTCATCAAATGAACGTCAGGTTCAGGTGGTCGGCTTTTGACATAATAGGATTTCCTTAACAATGAACCGGATGGATGTCTGTGCGGGGGGAAACGGCCATGTCTTGTCTCTCTCTCTCTCTCTCTCTCTCTCTCTCTCACAGATACGCGCGCGCACACGCGCGCCTGTACGCACGTACGCACACATGCACACACACAGACACTGGCACACACAGACACACAGTCACACACACACAGACACACATACAGAGACCTACACAGACGAGCACACAGACGAC
>JADBJO010008321.1:10000-12500 GCA_016801955.1 Conus betulinus | reverse complement strand
CCTTCCACTTCCCCCTTGTCAAAAGACCTCTTTGGTAATAATGACAATAAAATAGTGTCAAAAGTAATTCTCTCTCTCTCTCTCTCTCTCTCTCTCTCTCTGCACGTAAGTATGCATGTTTGTGAGGGGGGGGGGGGGGGGGGGGGGGACGAGAGAGAAGAGGGAAAATGGGACAGGGGATGTGTAGGAGGTTTGAGGGACGACGAGGGTTTAGAAATGAGAAAACAACTGTTGATTTTTGTCATCCTCCCTTTCCCCACTCTCTTCCACTCATTTTACTCAACTAGGACCAATCCTCCCCCTCCCCCACCCCCTCCCTCTCATTCCGTCCCAGCCCTTTCCCCCATGCCACCCTCCATTTTCCTCCCCCTCCTCCTCCACCCTTCATCTTTTTTTTTTTTTCTGATGATAGTAAATCCTTTATTCCCGGAATCTGAGTACGAAACCAGAACATGCTGTCTTCTGAACTTTTTCATTTTCAAACATCATATTGCATCGTATATTACCTTGGCGTGGAGAGAAATGACAGCGAACAAACCACGAACAATGGTCATTTCCTTTCACCCCCATTTTGGGTTGGGGGATTATACCGTTGACAAAAAAACGGTCGTCTGCGAGAACATCAAAGAAAGTGAACAGTCACACAGATGTATTGCTGCAGAGCTGAAGACTTCTGCGTACGCAGGCTGATACTCCTGAAGACACTCGCTATACGGACAGACAAGTATTCATCCCATCTATCCAACAAAGGGAGTGGTTTTTGTGTGTATAACCTTTTTTTTTTTTTTTTTTTTTTTTTTTTTTTTTTTTTTTTATCCTGCCATTAAGGCAGCCATACTCCATCTTGGGGAAGGTGCATGCTATGTGTGACGTGTCATCCATACCAACGGCCCAACTGGCCTTCTCTTCCGAAAGTTGGTGATGGGATTTCACGTGTGTGCAAGATGTTATGCGTGCGTTCACACACGGAACGTCGGTTTATAGTCTCATTCGAAGGACTGTATGGGAAATGGAGTCAGAACCATGTTAACTCCGAGGGAAGAATCCCCCCGTACCGAAACGGCCTGGCGGAGATTCGAACCCGCAACCCTTGGATTACGAGTCCGGCGCTCAACCAACTGAGCTATTCCGGCCTCCACGCTGAAGACAATACTGATGACCATCAGACAAGTCAGTATTCCATCTACGTGTAGAGTCCAGCAAATCAAAGAACGGTGCCTAATTTCATGAACTGAAATGAATTCAGTAGAAATATCCTCCCCAAGTGCCACACACACACACACACACACACACATTACAAAGCCTAAATATTGAACGCACTACCATATATCATTTTTTTAGCAAAACTAATGACGCAACAATGCATATTGTAGGCAGTCGGGGACAAAATGGAAATATCCACCCCCTTCATTTGCAGTATTGCAGTCTTTTTTTTTTTTTTTCCTCATTAATCCACATCGTCGTTCCTATCAACAATATATAGTATCGCAAACACTACAGACGATGAATGTACTCTACAAAGCCACAGATACAAATCCGTAAATCACACGTGATATCTCCGGCACACTCCTTGAATGTTGTGGGTGGTGGTGGTTGGTAGTGGAGGGATGAAGATGGGGGGTGGATAGGGTGGGGACAGGTTGGGGGGGGGGGGGGGGGAGGAACGAGAGGGTAATTTCCGAGACGAAAGGGGGATTGTGTGGGTGGGGTGGAGCCCGGGACCAACGAAACGTGGGCAGAAAAAAAATGCAGTTGAGCGGCTTCTCTGTGGTCACGTAGCAAACATGTCCACGTTGTGCTAACTGTACATGAGTTGGCCCTTCGTATTAAGTCTTCTACACACTGCCCCGCCCTGTGTCCACTTCACCAGTGGCCCTGGTCACTGCCCACACTGACTGCTAACTGCCCATGTGTACGAGAGAGAGACAGAGAGGGAGAGAGCTGACACTTTGATGTTTTACTGTCATTAGCTTAAAAGCCCTTGTCACAAGGGGACGGGGAGGGTGCATACCAATGATGTGATTTCAGACATGAAAATGAGAGAAAAAAAACAAATATAAATATATATATGTACATATATATATATGTATGAAAAATGAGAGAAAAAATATATATATATATATATATACACATATATATATACACTTGATGTATATGTCACGCACTCAAGCCACAGACAGGCGCATAGACAGACAGAGAGGGAGAGAGAGAGACAGACGGGGACGGACACACGCACACATGACACACACACACACACACACACACACACACACACCACACACACACGAGAGAGAGACGGACACACACACACACACTTCAGACAGAGAGAGAGAGAGGGGGGAATGGGAGGAGGGCCTGGTGGTGAAAAGAAGGGGAGGGAAGGGAGTGAAAGTGGTGGGGGGACTGAAGGAGGAAGGGGTGAGGAGGAGGGAGAGGGGGGGTGAAGGAAAACTAAGGGCACCTGAGACACGATGTCTCTTTCGGTTTATGTCAGTCTTTT